>NDXB01014100.1:128256-141022 GCA_002631895.1 Agapornis roseicollis
TAGGCTGGAATTAATAGGGAAAAAAAAAAAAAAAAGGAAGGCAACTGCCTAAAAATCCCAATTTTAACAGGGAAAGATCAGGTTTAATTAAATGACTTTTTCCCCGAATAATACGTTCTTTTCTTGTGAACCTAAAGGAAGAGGGAAAAGGTTTCACAGTAGCCATTCACACAGGGACGTGATTCAGAATAGACTGGAATGCAGACCTCTCCAAACATTCCTGAATGTGCTAACCACTGTGTTATAGGCAGCTCTCTTCTGATACATGCTGGGAAGAAAATACATTCAGAACTATTTCAAAAATCAGGCTATTTCAAAGAACAGGAGTGCTATCATCCAGCAAACCCTTCTCTACAGTCCCAGCGATACAGCAAAAGGATCAAAGCTATTCCAAAATCCACTGTTGGCTGTGTAGCATCACATCATATACTGCAACACCTACACAGTAATTCCTTAGAAAATCAGCAGTAACCCCTCTGGAAATGAATACTTTTCTCTTTGTACCAAAAAAGAGCGCAACACATTTTAATCCATTTTTGGTGTAAGAAAAACATAGGATCATGGAATGGTTTAGGTTGGGAGGAACCTTAAAGATCATCAGTTTCCAACCCCCCACCATGGGCAGGGAAACCTTCCACTGGACCAGGTTGCTCAAAGCCCCATCCAACCTGGTCTTGAACACTGCCAGGGATTGGGCAGCCACAGCTTCTCTGAGCAACCTGTGCCGGGGCCTCACCACCCTCACAGGGAAGAACTTCTTCTTTATATCTAACCTAAATCTCCCCTCTTTCAGTTTAAAGCCATTCACCTTTGTCCTGTCACTACCCACCTATGTAAAAAGTTCCTCTCCAGCTTTCTTGTAGGCCCCCTTTAGGTACCGGAAGGCTGGTCCTAGGTCTCCCCTGAGCCTTCTCTTCTCCAGACTGAACAAGTCAAACTCTCTCACCCTGTTTCCATGGCAGAAGTGCTCCAGCCCTCTGGTCATTTTTGTGGCCCTCCTCTGCTTGCTCCGACAGGTCCATATCCTTCTCTGTTGGGATTTAAAAGATAAATTAATCCCAAAACAGTGATTCTAGTACAATTCCTAACCCTGCCGTAAACTCCCCAGAGCTGCTTCAGAAGTAATTGACAATGCAGTTATATTCTTGGTGATACAAAAAGGGCCCTACTTCAGTATTTCTTCAGTGTCTTATGGCTTAAAGTGCAGCAGGTATTTGCTGAAGCAAATAAAACTATTCAGTAAATCCTCTGTAACATTTTGGGGTGGGGAAAAGAGATAATATTTTTAAATGGCTGCTACTGTAGAGGTGTTTTCATGACCCATCTGGGAAAGCCATAGCTAAACTGGGTAAGATGACTTCACTTAGTTTGCCTGCAATAAAGATGAAATCATCACTGGGTAACAACACAGAGCATTTTAAACTTAACTGCATGGAATGGATATTTTGAGGGGCATATATATTTTTCCTATCCTGCCAATCAACAAGTCAAGCACTCCATCATGACCGTAAATGTAAACTGATGCATACCCCAGAATTCACAAGCAGTCACATGAAATTGCACTGCCTTACCATTATATTTTTAACAGGTTGGCAGCACAGTGGAGGCTCGATGCTGAATTGCAAACATCTCATTTAAAAATTCCTGCCTGTGCAGCACAGAAACATGATGCAGAGAAGCTGGGCAGGGGCTGCTGTGCAATGATCTGCCCTCTGGGCCAATTCCTAGCTCATCTTCAGACTTTTGTGTCTATTAAGAATAATAAATATTTAAAAGCTCTACCACCAGCTCCAATGGGAAAGAACACAGAGATCTGATGTTCCGATTTGGCTTCTTATACAGTCGTTCTTGAAGAGCACCATGGCAGTTACTGCCAACTGCAATGATATTACCAGTCATTGAATTAGCAGATAATGTTCTTTCTGATGATCATTACCAGAAAATGCATAACTCTGCATGGGTATGCTTATTGAGCATAAGGCTATAACACTGGCTTTAATGGATGCAGTAGTATTGTCTTCAATGGGATCCGGATATCCTTAAGTAATGTTTTTTTTCTTTTAATTTAGATATGAAGAGTCCCACCAACATGTGTACTGCTGAACCTCCCCTTAACACATTCAATATAAAAAGCCTTCATATTTGTTGTGCTTCTTCTGGTGTTTAAAATATAAGCAAAAAGTGTCTCTTTATCTAAGCATGGCCATACCTAATTTAATTTTGCTTGCATCCTGCTGAGACCATCCCACACTCTTGCAGACAGGATGCAGTTAACTATTAGCATTTGCCAGAGTGAATCAGCAGGATCTGTACAACTTCTCACTGCAGACTTCCAGGCACTGCAAATCAAGGAAGGCAAGAGAAAAATTCCTGGTTATATCCCTGATTTAGACAAAGTCTAAGTGCATAATAAAACTAAAACAAAAATCCCAGGGCAATTAGCATATGCCAGAGATTGCAAAAGTATATTGCTTCCTTCCAATACATCAGAGGGACACTAGCAAAGCCCAGCAACAATAAACATTTCAAAACTGTTAGGTGATTTAGTTGCTTTTTCCTCTTAAGTACATAATTACAATTATTAACAATTTATTTGTATTATACATAAAGAGATTGATTTTTAGTTAGGAATAAACATTTTTCTTATAATTCTTTGGAAGGATTTCTTCTTGTTGTTTACCTGGTTGGTGTACATGTATTTTTCCAGTGGAATTTTTGTAAGCACTGAACTAGAGATGACTCAGAATTTTTGTGCAGAGAATTGGGATAAATATTTGCCATAAGACAGAAGGGACAAGTTTACTGCATAGTTCCACATCTTTATAAAAAATGCTAATGCTGGAGCTTGTGGAACACTGGAATTTGTCTTAGCAGGCAGAGGCTGGGAATACTAATTATAGAAAACTTGCAGTAAATCTAAGAAAGAAACAATAGGGTCAAGGACTGAAAATTGCTGAGAGATAAACTTTGTGCCAGAAATGTTTTAAAGACAGTAAAAACAGGTTTCAAAACCACCACAAAACAATGGAAGAGGGCATTACTTTTCCCTGAAAAAATCTGTTCTCATTTGGGCACAAATCACTGCATACTTAAATGTGAGACCCTCTTCTCCCAAACTAGAGATTAGGAACAATTTCTTCAACAAAGGGCTGTCAGGCATTGGAACAGGCTGCCCAGGGCAGTGGTGGAATCACCATCCATGGAAGTGTTCACAAACCATGTAGAGGAGGCCCTTAGTGACATGGTTTAGTGGTGGCCTTGGCAGTGCTGGTGAACTGTTGGACTTGACGATCTTGAAGGTCTTTTCCAACCTAGCTGATTCTATGATTCTATGTAAATTATACAAGTACAGTATCATTCACACAAAGCACATGGATCTAACCAGAAGCAACAGTTGCTAACAAGTTCATGGAATTACTTCCTATCCTGTTCATACAGCAGAAGATGGAAACATGCTGAACTTACAGATGCCCTTAATCAGTAAAAGGAAAAGCTGTTTCACATACATGAGCTTTTCCCTAAGATTTACTTTTAAAAGAGTACCCTCACCACATTGTTGGAAAACCATAGCGGAATACAAAGAGGCAAGGAACCAACATGAAGATTATAGTGCATCCGAGCAATTTGAAAATAGAAATGCAGTGACAATTACACTTACAATAAAAACCACTGCAAGTAAATCACTTTGGTGAACACAATTATTACAATTTTCTGCAGAGTCACTACACTGAAAACAAATGAGAAAAGTTTAGATTTGTAATCAACAGAGAAAAACAAAGGATATAACTACACTACCTTTAATTTACTCCTGTTTTGGAGAGATGAGTTATGCACTAGTACATGATACCTGAAGAAATAATTTGCATAAATTCTCAAAAAGGCATGTGAAATTATCACAAATCAAGAAGAGTGTATGTTTTTTTTTGCATCATTTCATGTTAATAGGCAGGAAAATAGGAACTGCAGGCTTTACTCTTAGTGCTTGGGGAAAAAAAACAATGTTAGGATAAGAAATGTTGCATGATTTCATAATTGAAGTCTTTACTATGAAAATACATAAATTTTTTAATGGACCAATAAGTTGTTACTCTACCTGATGCCCTTACTCCTAGAAACTTGCACTTCAGTCTGCAATTCCCAAGCTTCAGCTTCCGATCCTTCATTCCCAACTGATCTCCTAAATTTATCAGACCTTTACTGTAAGACAGCTTCTTGCTACATAGGCACTATGCCCACTTTTAACTGTCCTCTGCAGTAAACCATATTTCCTTTTCTCTCTCCTTGCAAGACAGACTATGATGTAGCAATAGGAAAGAGCCTTGCAGTTTTCTTCTGAGCTTTTCTCAGATAGTCAACATACTTGTAAAGTGTGTGGACAACACAATTCCACAGAGTATTCTGGCAGTATTTTCATTTCAGTAGCACATTGAATTTTGCTAGGACATCACTTGTTATCTCTGGCACCACTCTCTGACTGGAGCTCAGTTCAAGCTCCCAGTCACTACACCTCCTGAGACCCTGAGCTATTGCCCTCGAGTCTGCCCAGCCTTGACAGGCAAGCAAGTGCTGCTCACCGATGGGTTTTCTGTGGTTCTCACATCACTCTGGGGAGCCCAGCTACCTCGAAGATGATGACCCTGCTACTTTGAAGTAACTCTTCTGCCTTTGCTTGACTCTTCATTAAGTTCTCATTCACTGAAACTTTTCCAGCAATTATTTTGTTCAACATTACTAAAATTGAAAAAGAAACATTTTCAGACAACATGTAGGCTGCTTCACCCTACCTCCTTCATCTTCCATCCTCACTCAGGACAAACATAGCCATTTCAAACTGAACATCAGAACTTGCCTATTGAAACATCTTAATTGTTATATTTTAATTCATTTAATATATGCTGCATTGATTTCACTTTGGAGTAGTTATCTAAGAAGAATGTTGTTCTTCCAAAAGTCAGATGTTTTACTGGAGTCCATGACAACAGTGTTGCCTTTTTCAAACAGATTTGTAATTTAACTAAAATTGATATCAAAGAAATAAATTGTTTGCTATAAAATCATGTTGAATAGTATTCATCAGAATGAAGTGATTATAGCTTACATTGATTGCTACCGTTCTTTTCATGACTGGTGAGAACTGATAAAAGGCTAGCCAACTTAAACCTACCTAGTGCAACCTACTAATTTATAAACATACAGGCAGAACATTAGCTTTCAATGTGTCCCCCACATCTTCTGTAACACTCCCAGAGCTGCTGAACTCAAGTGGTTTGGAGAACTCCTCAGAGTTTTTTCAGCACTTCTGTCTGAGTTGCCAAACTGCAGTGCTTGATTTGAGCAGCAGATGCTTATCAGCAATGCTGCTCACATACACTGCCATGTTTCCAGGCATTTGCTCTTACCTCTGGGTACTGACATTTGAATGTGTCCATCTGCTGACTAGGTGAAGGAGTGAAAGATACAACACTTCTGTTCTTACGAGGGAAACAAAACACAACGTATTTCAAATTTTTTCCAGTGGAAAACAACTAACAAAATTCAAATTAGCAAACTTTCTATTTCCTTTCTTGAAAGTACTTGAAAAGCAGTGAGTAGTTTTGAAAAGAAAATAAAAGAAAAAAAGAAACAACAAAGAAACCCAAACCACATAGCAAACATACAAGTAAAAGAGCAAGTAACACAGGAGACAGGTCACCAATAAACATCAGCTCTGCAGCCCCTTGTGAAATGCCCCTGGTAGAATTGGCATGGCTATTGACCTCTCAGCACATAGCAAGGCACTGCATCCTCTGGGAAACAGAAGCCTTTGCTGTGCTTCCAGCCTGAAACCTTTCCAATCACTGTCTTTTAGTCCTCTATAGCAGCTATATACAGCCCTGTATTTCACCCTTTCTGGAGGAGTGTGTCACTTGTCTAAAAACTTTCCAAGAATGACGACATGCACATACGCACTCCTCTGATCACAAAAAACACACCAAAGAGTACATGCAGTAAATACGCCTCCTCCAATCTTGGGATTATGGATCTTGGCCAAGAACTAGAGCTCCTGTCAGCACTGATGAAAGATGCGCATTTTACAGCATGAGGTGAGGGGATGCCAAATAAATCACAGTATTCACCAGAAAAGGTCAAAGAAACCAAAAATCTAGTAAGAAACAAGCAAATAAATGACCTGAGTGTCTTTACTGAATCAATAGAAATTTAGGCTTATAGCAAGTTATACTGTACCATTTAAAGGACCTTGATTGATTACCACTTCTCTAGATTGAGAGAGAATAGTAACACCTGAGAATGTTAACACAACTTTTAGAAGTCGTCTCCGAGGTACTCTAAACAAAATATTTAGAGATAATGCTTCAACTCTAAAGTCTAAAACCAAATCATGGTAGACGGGCATTATGCAGAATATCCATCACTATGATCTATATGCATACCTTTCCTAAAATTTCTGTCAAAGTAATATATGTATAGGCAGAGAGCTAACCATATCTCACAATGTGCAAAGAGAAATGCATAGCCTATTTTGCCAGAAGGATGTGGCTAGTCTGAGATGTTCCAGTACGGAAACAGCAGTGTATGTAGTGCAAATGTTACATACTTTCATCTGATTTCATCTTGAAAATGATAGCACCACAGAGCTTCAATATCCAGAATATTCTCAGACCTTATCCAGATTAAATCAGTGTATTACATTTGCCAACCCTCAAGGTAGCAAGAAGATAGCTATCCACATCCAAAATGTTTGGATGCTGCCATGGACACTCTCAGTCAGGTGGGAGCTATTACTGATCACTCATTTCCTCCAACGCCCATGAACAGAAATGTCTTCCTCATGTCCCCAAAACTTTCAGTCACTTTCACAATCATATGGTAAATAAATATTCTCAGCTGAGGATCCAGCCCCAGTCCTTTCCAACTAATGAATGAGACTGCTGTAGCAACACAAGAGAAAAAGAACTTTCTTCATGACCTGACAATCACAGTCCAGCATTTCAAGACTCCAAACTATAGTCGGTCATGCACATAACAGTACCTTTACCACTGTCACATGCGTGGCTTCACCCATGTACTGTGCACCATCAAATATGTATAGTGAGGCTGAAGCAGTGAACAAGGACACTGGAGGATAAATCTATTGAGCAATAAAGACAAAAATATCTCCCTGTGTTACTGAGAGACTAATTTCTGCCACCTGATCAGTGCTCCCTCAGTGTTGCCTGAAAAAAATAAGCAGGTTTCACTTGCTTTCAAAAGGATTACCTACATAGATTCACAGAATCATAGAATAGTTAGGGTTGGAAAGGACCTTAAGATCATCTAGGTTCAACCCCCCTGCCATAAGCAGGGACACCTCACACTAAACTGTGCCACCCAAGGCTTCATCCAACCTGACCTTGAACACTGCCAGGGATGGAGAATTCACAACTTCCCTGGGCAACCCATTCCAGTGCCTCACCACCCTCACAGTAAAGAATTTCTTCCTTATATCCAATCTAAACCTCCCCTGTTTAAGTTTGAACCCATTACACTTTGTCCTGTCACTACAGTCCCTAATGAAGAATCCCTCCTCAGCATCTCTATAGGCCCCCTTCAGATACTGGNCAACTTCCCTACCCATTCCAGTGCCTCACCACCCTCACAGTAAAGAATTTCTTCCTTATATCCAATCTAAACCTCCCCTGTTTAAGTTTGAACCCATTACACTTTGTCCTGTCACTACAGTCCCTAATGAAGAATCCCTCCTCAGCATCTCTATAGGCCCCCTTCAGATACTGGAAGGCTGCTATGAGGTCTCCACGCAGGCTTTGTGTTCCAAAACAAGAGTTATTTTCTCTTCTGGAAGTAGGAAAAGGGCAGGCCAACACACCACTCTACCCAGCTCCAGCCCAGATGGGATTTTGCATGGCTACCTGCATGAGCACCCAGGGGAGTCCTGTGCTTGGCATGCTGGCCATGAAATTCCTGAGCTAAACAAAGCAAGGTCAAACTTTTTCTGTTCAGGCACTTAAATCACCTTCTCACAACAATCAGTCTTGTCACATTTCTTCTGTGGTTCTCCCTTGCAATGATGCCATATCTCAACAATTACAAAGAAGAAAAAAACCCAACCTGTGGGCTGGGCCAGAATGGCAGCCTGACAAGTGCTATAAAAACAGCTTTGAAAAACTAAAGTAGTTTTGACTTTATTCTTCTAAGAAATACTCCTGTCAATATTGATTAATACTGAATAGTTAATGCTACATCACTTTAGGAGGTACTTGTAGAAATTACTGAGCATAGGAAAAAAAATAAAAATAAAGAAGCTTCTCACTATTTCTGATCTCCTGAAGAGCTGAAGAGGACTTACTGTATACTTCCTGACTCTTCAGATAAAACCATGAGTGGATTATCCACTGTATTAAACTAAAGTGGATATTGTCTCCAGAATATTTAGACAGGTTTTCCCTGTTGTATGACATTACTGTTTTAAAAGCTTTGTGAAGCAACTTCAGGATGAAACATTAAAATAAGAGAAAAGTGGTATGATTAATTTATCTATAAAATAATTATCTGTAGACAGACAGACTGCTTGTAGCAGACTACATTTTTTCTTTTAATCGGATCTCATGTCCAGAATTCTGCTCCCTTCTAATAAACACCACTCATTATCAGGCGTGCAGTGAAGATCTGAGGGTCTGCAGAAATGTAACCAGTGAAATATTGCTGGGCCAGGGAGAGAACCAGAAAGCATAAGCAAGAAAAACCCAGTCTTTCAAAGCCATAGGCAATTCAACACAACATCTCTGCCATGATGAAACTCCAGTTTAATGTACAATGGAGTTAAAAGGAGTTACCCCTTGTGTGGCAAAACCATGCAAGAGAAATCAGTATGAAGTACCCATTCATACTTCATTTTCATATTTCCATATTTACCCTGGCAATTTATTGTGTTTTGTAAGTCTACTGCCACATAACAAATTTTTATTGCATTTAAGCTTTGTGACAAATATAGCACCTAGAAGACATAATTATTATATGCTGTATTCATCACCATATGAAACTACATTCCAAAACCGCTCAGGGTAGACAAATCCCCCAGTCCCAGGTCCTTCCTCATTAAGCCACAATTAGTATGATAAATGGGGATGATTATTTGGTTACAGGCAGTAATGGCAATGCTTGCTCATCACAAAATGGGGAGAAAAAATTAAATATTACAAGAAATGGTTTAATAATTAATAATAGCACCTCAATCCCTGCAAATAAAGCAGAATTCCACTGAGGTGTTCATTACTGGCTGCAGTTCAAAGCTAATATGGCCTTAACCTCAAAATAGCTATCTGCATTAATGTAGTAGGCAGAAGAATGAAATCGTGCTTGCCCTTGACAAGAGTGCTGCAAGGTGCTTGAGACTGAGGATGTACAGTCAAGCTGAAGCTGGAGTTAGTAATCATTCTGGCTAAAGCAGCTGCAGCCTGAGGAATGCATCCTCAGTGGCTCCCTAATTCTTAAGTACCACCCAGACCAGCACCTCCCTGACCACAGAGAGACCTAAACAGCACTTGAGGCTCCAATTTTTTAATGTACATTGAAGTAAGGAAGACTGTTCTGAGAAGTGTGATCAGTGCTAGGTCAAACGGAAAAAGATTCACTTTTCTGTCAACTTGATTACAAATACAGCATTGTATAATCTCACTTAATTGCACACTTCACCTCTTTAACATCCTCAGATTTCTGTCCCAAGCCACTTCTCAGAAAACCCCTCCCACTGACTGAAACTGCCTTCCAATAATTAAGCCAAATATCCTCTTTTCCCCCAGAAGTACACAAGACCATGTCCATGTAATAGAAATCAAAGGCAACAGGGCTCAGCAGCACCTCAAGAGGGTCACCTAATTTTCCCTTTTGTCCCAAAGGCAGGATGAAATTCTTCTAAATTGTTTTTGACAGAAGTTCATTTAATCTGCTCTCAAATCCTCCAGCGGTTCCACAGACTCCCTCAGCAATCCAGTCTGTGATCAGCCTCTTTTACCATTAGAAAACTTCTCCAAATGCTTAGGCTACATTTCCCTTGCGGTAATTTAGCCCATTACTTCTTGTACCAGTCTGTCAAAAGCATTGTGTCAGAGAAGTTTTCTTGACTTAATTTACTGCTGACCAACACAAACATGCAATCACTGATCCTGCTGGTGAGAATAAAGGACAGAAATGACTGTGAAAACCCCTACTTAAACATCTTTCCTTCCCCTTCCTGCTCTCAAGTACACTTATTTTTGCCTTTTTTAACCTCCGTGCACCACAATTCTACCAGGGAGGCAATGGGCACATAGGAGGCTGAAGCAGTGAGAATTACTTTCTAAAACTCTACAATTGATGGCTTCCTGCCATGTTACTCCTTAGTTTCCCTTTCCCAGTGTGGGTCCCCAAGGGATGTCCCTATCCCACCATGCACCAACCATGGTCACAATCCCTCAGGTGTGTCCTTCCTCAGCATGGGTCATCCACTGCCATAGTGCACCAGACATGTTCCAATATGCAGGTTGGTTGACTTCCCCAAGCAAACTGGTGCCCACATGTAGACATGCTATTCCCGCTATATCCTCACAGCACTAAGTCGCTTGCAAGCAGGCATCCACACACATCAAATGTTAGTCATAGGCAATTCAAGGATCAAAGGCTGGCAACAAGGTAATTCAACGTAGTCAGCTTCCCCTCAGCCTGAGGCACCTCACTTCCAGGTTCTTCAGCCAGGTCAATGCCTACAGACAGGTCCCTGCCTCCCCCTATAGTGTTTTGGGCCTTTTGTCTTTCTTCGCTTCAATTCCCAGTGCTGCTCCTTTAGAACAAGCAGAGTGTGGTACTTGGGCTGCATAGGTGGGATATGACTTCTGTGCTGGTATCTGGAGATAGCTACATACAGCTCATCTCCATCCCCAATGGAGTCATGATCTGATCAG
Source organism: Agapornis roseicollis (assembly GCA_002631895.1). NCBI lineage: Eukaryota > Metazoa > Chordata > Aves > Psittaciformes > Psittacidae > Agapornis > Agapornis roseicollis. The sequence continues at coordinate 139,191 of NDXB01014100.1, forward strand.
TGGCTTAGAACTGTTCTCGTCAGCTTTATTACTTTTGAAATCTTGCTTTCATCTTTCATATTTCAGTTTCATTGCTCCACTGCTGAAAGATACTTATACATGCACTTAAGTACTTTCCTTTGCTTAATCAAAGCCGGTGTACTTGTATGCAAACACACTAATTGCAGGCAAAGTTGTTCTTATATAAGACACTACCCAATGTTTTTTCATGGAGTTAGAAATGTGCAACAAAGGCCTTTGTGCCCATTAAACATTTTAGGAAAAGCAGTTAACTTCAGGTGAGAAAATGTGTCATGGGGAATTCGAGTACATTATCATCAGTAACATCAGAAGAGAAGAATAATTTATTCCTGACAGTTGTCTTTTACAGCATGTCATTAGAACGATCCCTTTATAGCACTTATTCATATACACGACATCTTAAGTCATACCCATCCATCTTCCTCAGCAGATAAAAGACTATCATTCTTCTAATATCTCATTTTTTCATTTGAAAGGCTGTGTCAGAAATCATTTCACAAGTGTTAACAATTCCAGCCTACTGATTTCCTGGAATCTTCAAGCACTTTCTAGGGATACCTTTTCCTCCTTCTATTTTTCACCCTGCTCTTTTTTTGTAAAAATAAATAGATAAATGCAAGAATGCACGACACTTTCTGAATGAAGGACTAAGGAAAACAGATAATTTTTAACTAGCCCAGATCACTGATAAGCACATGATTTTGTCATCAAGGAGCTTGTTTGACCAGATGGAACATACACCTCATTTGTTTGGTTTTCAAACCACTACCCCGAAATAATCTCTGAGTTAAAGAAGACTAGCTGGTCTGAGATGCTTGGAACAGGCAACAACAAACCTACTGAGAGTTAGTGACCAGCCTAGCAGAGGTTCTTTGTTCTGGTACTGTACTAAATTCTCATCCTAGTTGTCCTGGGTTTAGCAGTAGCAGTCAATTTTTCTCCTTTTTAGTAGCTGGTGCAGCTCTGTGGTTTGACTCAGTCTGGGAATAGAGCTGATAATACCAATGTTTTTAGTTGTCGCTAAGTAATGTTTATTCTGACCAAGGACTTCCTGAGCCTCATGCTCTGCCAAGGAGGAGGGGAGGCCAGAAGGAAGCAGGGACAGGACACCTCACCCAAACTGACCAAAAAGAGGTATTCCATACCACAGCATGTCATGCCCAGGACGTAACTGGGAGTTACTCGGAAGGGCTAGTGCTCTGGGGGTTGGAGAAGGTATCAGTCAATGCTCGGTCGGTCGGGGTAGGGTATTTATCTGCAGGTGGTTGGTGAGGTGCTGTATTTTCTTCCCTTGTTATTTCCTTTATCAATATTATTATTGGTGGCAGCAGTAGTGATCTGTGTTATACCTTAGTTACTAAACTATTCTTATCTCAACCTGTGGGAGTTGCATTCTTTTGATTCTCCTCCCCATCCCTCCAGGAGCAGGGGGAGGGCAAGAAAGGGGGGTTGAGTAAATGAATGAGCTGTGTGGCTGGGTTTTAACCATGACACTAGTTAAGACCTGATCTCCTTAAGTTCTCCTCAGTCCCATCTTAGATCACAACAGTTAATTTTCTGCTCATATCATATGCACATCCCACATCTTACTTTCCCCATTTAAAGCAGTCAGTGAAACCCACAGTACTTCCACCCAGATTTAATATCTTTATAGCCTGCAACCGTCTTCCTGCAGGTGACCAGCTTCTTTCAAACTCAATTCCTTTCACATTTTTGTGGGAACGCTCAATGAACCAATGCACTTCCTCTCCTTTGCAAAAAAAAAAAAAAAAAGGTATTTTTTCATAAAAGGTTTTTGACACAACTCTACC
>NDXB01014101.1:0-26856 GCA_002631895.1 Agapornis roseicollis
GTTGGAACTGGATGATCTTAAGGTCCTTTCCAACCCTAACTATTCTATGAGTCTATGATTCTAGTCAGGGGAGCTGGGATGAGGATTTTGACAGAAGTGGCACTGGATAGGAAAGATTTTGGGTTAAGTCAGGGAGCTCTGTGCAGACAGAACCTGGGCTTGGTATGCTCTCAGCCTCTGCTTGACTCCTTTTGGAGCCTGGATGCCAAACCCATGCCTCTTGCAGCAGCCCAGCCCCCAGGGATGGAAAGAGAAATGGGAGGTTGGGGAGCAAGACAGAGCTTTTTTTCCTAGTCGAACAAAGCTGCTGTTTCTTGGGGCTGTACAATAGTCATCACACTGGTCGCTCTACTTCCCTCTGATGTATTCCAGGTGGAGGGGAAGTCCAGAGAGTATCATGTAAGAAATGCAAATAAAAATACCTTTCTAGACTTCCTTCTTTTACGTACTGTCTGCCAAAAATCTTCACTCCCCTCTTTTACTGTTTTGCCTATGGATGTGCTTTACGCTTTTATCTTGCTCTTCTGGTAAAAGAAGAAGTACTTGCTGTGAGTTTACATAACTTGCCTTTTACTGCTCTGGAAATGCGTGTGGAACTTTGGTCTTAATTAGACTCTCAGTGTAAGTCCTGTTTTAATGAATCACTAAAATATGTGAATAGCATTAAACTTCAGAATATGGCTGCAGAGTTGCATACTTAAAGCTGGTCACCTGGCTGGGTCTGTGGGACACTGAGCACCTAGGTGAAGGGATGCTCTAGAACCTGAGTAGGTTTGAATTTAGCTGCAGATAGACCCATTGGCCTGTGGAAGTTTTTGTTCCTGTCTGTTGAACACTGCTCCTGCTTTATGGCTTCACTGTGCAACCAAGTGACACAGTTCATGGCGTTGGGGGTTCAGGCTGCAGACTGGGATCCCAGCTATTACATTACCTACTAGTTCCTCCTGTGCCACTGGTAAAAGCCTGAGCTCCACCTGCACCCATGGAGCAGAATGGCTTTAGTAGGTTGCTTTTGGAAATGAAATGGATGGTAAAGGGGGCAGAAAACATGCAACCCGATGTTCTGCAAAGTGTCAGTCTTGTCTGGAGAGCCCAGTGACTCTTATTAAAGAACATTTGAGAAAAAGGCTTCCAAAAGACACTCAACACCATGCTTAACTGGAGGTCAGCCTGTAACAGTTAATAAGTGAAAAGAAACAACCTGGAATGGTAATCGTGTGCTGGGGACCTTGGGCATCACTGGTAGGATGTTGTCTGGTCAAAGCAGGATGGGACAAAGGGACCACTGTCATGGAAATGGTGCTGATGGCAGCATTTCCGTGTGGCATACGAAGGAGTTTTGCAGAAGTTGGCACAACAATGAGGTGTTCCTTTGCAGGAAAAGAGACGAAAAAAAGGAATTAAGAGTAAAACTGAATGGACAAGGAGAGTTGCAAAAGAAGCTGCAGTGAGCCAAAACCCTGTGGTTTTTACATCTCTCTCAGTCTGGATGACCTTCAAGACCCAGACAGGAGGATGTGCCTAGATGGTCCTTTTGGGTGGTATGAGTGTAGGACTTTACTTTCTGTAGCCAGCAGCGTATACACAAAGTGATGTGCTGCTGCTCATGTCTGCTTTTAATTCCACAGTCCAAAAGGCTGAGTACTTACTTTCAGCCAAGTCAAGCAGAGATAGCTTCCAGTTCAAGTCCAGAGCAATGTTCAAACTACACCTTTGTAACAGTGATACTCACAGGCTCTCTGATGTGTCTTAGTGATGAATATGGGTGAGGATTTGTGACTGCAGGTGTTTAGACCAGACTTGTAAGAAGGCAGTGCAAGAAAAGAAAAGCAGAGGTCCTTTTAAGACCAGTTATGGTAAAGAAACCCCTGAAATTTTGGGCTTTTGTTTGGTTATTGGAAGTTACCAAGACTCTCCCAGCTCTTCCAGCACTGCATTGGATGCAGAATCACTACTGGGAAGACTGGCTCTGATGCAGCAACTGAAATCCAAACAATCTCTCTCTCCCAACTAGGAGATTCAGATTGCCAATTTAACTTATGTCTGCTGGTAAGGTGGGCAAATGTAAGGAGATTTCTATAAAGGAGAGATTGGAAAGAAAGAAATTGCAGGTTAAACGGTGTTTGAAGTGATAGGGAACTCTGGGGAAATAGGCAAACCCTGAGGAGCTGCGAGAGAATAAAAGTGGTGACGTTCTCCAGAGAGGCTGAGAAAAGTACATTACTGGGAAAGTCAGACGGGTAAAGGCTAAATCCCACAATCCCTTACTCATGCAAGGAATCCCGTTGACTTAAATACGTGTGCAAAAGTATTTCTGTGGGTAAAGGATTTGTTGGCCTGCGTCCAAAGCCGGGTTAAGGCTGGTGTATTCACAGGCACGGCAGGCTTCGTGCGCCAGCCCAGGCAGCGAGCGGCAACCGAGGGGAGGGAGGGGGGGGGGCACGTTTCACAGCAACGAACAAACTAAATACCCCCCCGCCCCCCCCCAAAGCGTGCGGGAGCTGGGGCGGCGGGGGGCTCACAGGACGGTGCCGCAGTGACCCGGGCGCCCGGGCCGGTGGTTCCAGCTCCGCCGCGGACCCTCTCTGTGCCGGGGGCCGCGGCTGCCAGCGCAAAGTCGCGCAAGTTGGTTTGGCGCCTGGCCTAGAACAACACGGGGCTGTTTCTTCCCTCCTGTGCTCCACTCAGTTGCACCGGGACAATGTTAATGTTATGTGCGGGAGGAAGAAGGAAAGAAAGCGACCTCTTTATTTCTTTTTCTTGGTTTTGGATTTTTTTTGTTTGTTTTTAGTTTTTTTTGTTTGTTTTTTTTGGTGGTTGTTTTTTTTTTGTTGTTGTTGTTTTTGTTTGTTTGTTGCTTTTGTTTTGTTTTGTTTTGTTTCGTTTCTCTGTCCTCATCTTTACATATGGTGGTGTTACAAAGCCAGGTCAGCAAATCCTTTATTCTGGTGACAGGTTTTCATGCAAAGGTCACAAGGGGCAGCTGTGAGTGACCAGGGCACCTGAAATAGTCACAGACAGAAGAGAAAACCCGGGGTGTGCTGCTCTGATTCACAGAAAACTCCCCCCTTGTCTCAGCTCCCACCTTCAACTTTCTGCAACGGGTTCTTTAGCTGAGGGCTGCTGGGTCCAGCTGAAGCTGAAAGAGGAGGAGAGCAATGAGCAGAGCAGAAGGGAAGTTTTAGATGCTTACATACCTGCAGACGGATGGGGCAAATCTCTCCTGTGCCCTGCTCTTGACACCAATGACTCGGGGAGCCAAGGTGCAAATCTTGCACTAGTCCAGGTGTGCCTGGGTGGAGATGAGTGACTGTGGACATGCACAACTCTTTCCACACCTTCAGTGCAGCCATCGGAGTGACAGCAGCGCCAGTAAGGGCTCCATCTGCCTATATAGGCTCCGTCTGACAAAAATGAAGGATGCTCATCGTCCTCATCCTCCTTCAGGACTCTGTAGAAGATACCGTGGTCATGTACAGCCCCAGTGTCATTGAGGCTTAGCACTAGGCAGGTGCTCCCTGGATCAGGACCTAAATGGTTAATTTTCAAGTGGCTTCTTAGAGCAGATGTTCCCATGTGTATCCCCTCCTTCCCTCTTCTGACACATTTCCTACACAAACAGCAGATTGCATTGCTGCTGTCCTTTTGATCTGCGGGAGGGGAAGGAAAACCCCACACAAATGATACTAGTTTGCTTTTTGGGCAGGCGGGTGACTGTGCAAAGGGACATGTACCTCCCTCCCTCCTCTCCCTTCCCAGATGTGTTTTCTGGGACTTTCATTTTCAGCCTCTGCCCACTTCTGGAGCTGCTTTTAAGGTTGCTTCCCTTAAAGTAAGCCTGGAAGGAAAGAGGAGGTAAGGTTGGGCAAATAGTGAAAAAATTGCAATTGCAGAACATCGCTGTCTCTCTAAACACATGCAGAGGCTGGGTACAGGCTGATCCATCTGGTGACACGCTGCTGGCGCTTGTGTAGTGCCTTATGTCCCTGCACTCCTTTTGGTTGCCAATGAATTAAGCCACACTGTCTGGTATGGCTTAGGATCTTATCAGAGAGGAGTCTGTCTTTGAGCTTGTGCCTGGGATCATCCCCAAACCCAAACTTACTGTTCAGGTTGGTGGGATGTTAACTCACGTGCCTGCGTGGCCTCAGGGTGGTTGCAGAGGGGTGGCTCTCACAGCCTCGGTGCAACAAAGTTTGGGGATGTTTGGCAGGAGCCTGCAGGATCGAAGCAGTACAGGGAGATCAGTCCCTCCCTCTTTCTTCCAGGATAAGAACCAGGAACAGCAGATGAACTTGGCAAGATGGCAAGTTTGGGATGAATTAAAGGAGGTGATTTTGTATGGGACTGTACTTAAGGTGTGGGTCTCCTTGGTACAGCATCGTCAGTTTTGGAGGACCATGAGAAAATTTAATGGTCACTAAATTCACCAAAAGCTGTTAGATTCAGTGCTCTGGGTTTGGCTTAGAAAGTCACACAGTGTTGACAGCATGAAGAATATTCTGGGGAAGCATCACTGATTGCTCACCCTGATCTTACACCCATCTCTCTATAATCACTGCTGTTTGTTGAAGAGAAGACACTAGACTATGTGTGCCTTTGGTCTGCCCCAGGATGGCCTTTTTTATATTACCATCTTGACATAAGGCAGAAAGCTTGCTTTTGCTCTGCTGCTGGTGGCAGTTGCAGAAGTCCTCTAGACATGGTGGAGATGATGGAGGTAGGGGTTCCCTTAATTCCTTCCTGTGACTTGACTGGTGTGAAAAAGGCAAATAATTCTGCCTGAGCTCTTTCCTAGAAAGACCAGACATCATTGTTTAGGAAGACCCTTTGGGATGCTTAAAGCTGGTGGTGTCACTGGCCTTGCCACAGCAGCCAGGTGGATGCAATGACATGGAACAGGACACATGCATGAACTAGCCTAACACCGAGCTGGCTGCTGCTGAGAAATCTAAACATAGCTGGTGCAATTTGGGAAATTGGATCTTTTTCTACATTTAATTTTGTCTTCTTCCCCTGCTTTAGCATCATGCTCATTTCTAACCCCCAGCAGTAGGCTCATAGCATCAGTGCTCTCTCCTGTTGTATTTAGAGGCTTCTATAACAAACACCTGATTGCTATGAAATAATGTTTCTTGAGGCAGGGGATGGGGAAGCTCAAACGTGACACTGTGACCAGCCAAAACAGCAAGCCAGGGAGTGACTGGTTTAAATGCTCTAAATAACAAATTCTTTTAAATCAAAAACAATTCCAAAGAGATTCAGCAGATTTGCAGATGTTATTCATGTAAGAGACAAGTCAAATGTCATTAAATAACTCACTAAGCCTGACTTGCTCCCTGGCTTAGAGAGGATACACCAAGCTTTGCTCTCTATTTCACTTGGTTTCTTGAGCTTGTAGCCAGAATCAGGCAGTTTGCAGCAGTCAGCCCACACGTTCAGTTCAGCTCCTTCTTCTGTAGTTAAAATTGCTCCAGAGTATGTAATGAAACCAGCTCTGTGTGATTGTTCACCAGCATTTCCACAGAGGCATCATGTACTCATGGATGCTGGGTGGCTTTATGTGGCTCTGTGCATTGGGGAGAGTCCATGTAGTGATGCAGGCTGTCATGGGCAATGCCATCACCTCTGCTTTTCCAGCACCAGAACATCTGCCCCCAGTGCTGCTCTCAGTGAGCTCAGCCCTTTGCAGCAGTCAGGCAGAAAGTATGCGCAGCAGCAACAGGCAGCAGTGGGGAAAGGGAAGAACAGGTTGTATTTCTTTCATGGCATTTCAAATGCAGCAGCTTTTCCAGTTGCATTTGGGATATTTCTTAGATGGCAGTTTTCTGATATCCTTGGATTTCATAAATTCCTGATGTTTAGTGTTTCATCTCGGCTCCAGGTGAAAAAAACCCTTCCCGGTTCTTTCTTTCCATTTACATTTTCTTATTATTCCTCCACTGCAACCCATCAAGTGAGCTCTCATTTCAAAAAGTATGGGGTAGAAAAGCTAGAGTTCAGTGCTCTTTAATTTTCCTGTAACTTTTCTGAAGCTGATGAAGTTATGAGAAGTTAGAGACTGAAAGAAAAGCAGTTGGGAAAATGGGGACAAATAAATCATTCCCATTCCCCACCGTGGCATCTCCCCAGTATTTTGTTCAGCAATAAAACAACAGGAAACAGAATTATTTATTAAGTCATCAAATGTCCTTTGTGAATGCTAAAATAAGTGTGGGTTTTAGTTTATTTCCATTAAGTACTGATCTCCGTTGCTATACAGTCTCAGGGTATTCAAAAGGGGGTTGTTTTTTGGGAGCACACATTTAGTTGAAAGGACACCAGAACTGGCTGAAGCAAATCTGTTTCAAATTCAGAGGAAATCAGGTGAGGGAGGGGGGAACATGGGAAAAGCTAAAAAGAAAAGCTTTGGAGAAAAGCAGGTTATGGTAGGCTCATTCCCAGCCATCAGGAGTTCAGGCTAAATATGGGAGGCAAGGATTCACCCAGAAGTGTGAGAAGATCAGGGTCTCCATCAGGCCATAATCTCTCTATGATACGAGTAGGAGCTGAAAACAATTTCTCTGTGCCTTTCCCGAACTTCCCAGCATCCCTCATTCCCAGCCCGTCGTTCGTGTGGTACAAGCTCCCTTTCCCAGCTGCATTTACAGGTCCCACCAGAAGTGTTACCAAAGCTCAGGCCTTAGGTGGTTGCCCTCCACATCAGTAGACCATATGATGTCTTTCAGCATTTAAATAAATGATTTTATCAGTTTCATTGCCTATATTTAGGAAGTGTGTGTCCATATGATTTCTACCACTGAGCTTCTAACCCTGCAGCGGCCTTAAGGCTTAGTAGACTTACACACAGCAAGATTCTTTAACATCAAATCATTCATTGCTTGTTGTTGGCAATAATATAATCATATGCGGGGCTTAATCCTGTAAACGTGCACAAGTAAAGTTACTTACATATCTTTGACTTTGGTGCATGCAGCCATTTGAATGAACTCCTCAGCCTGAAAGTGCATCTGTACAGTATTTAATGCAAAGGGCTTAAGCCAGCCTGGGGTCTTTGAGCTAAATATATAATGATTATTATAATGAGAGTATTAATGATTTGTTTGTGTGCTGCTCTTGCATCTAGTGCCAAATATTCTATAGAATGTGGATCTGGGAAGAATTCAGCCCTTTGTATTTTATATCTGTAATAATCTATGAGTGAGTTGCTGGATTCCGTCTCATTTGTATATGCCATATTTTTTTCCAGAACATCTGTTTAAACCCACACTGGATAGCTGCCAGATTAGTGGAAAGGATATGATACACAGAAGACTTTTGTTCCCTCTGAGCAAGGAGAAAAAACAAGTTACGAGTTGGTGCATATTGCCGAGAAGAAGCAACTTTTTCTCTCCAGAAGCAGATGTCCTGTAGTGTTTGAAAATGAAATGGGTTTGTGTCTTGCAGGCAAAGGTTCTGTGCTTCAACAATATTGATTGTCAGTTAGTACAGGCTGTCAGCCTGCCGTGGTTAACCTACCAGTTGTTGGAGAGACAATCACAGGCAATTAAGAATCACATTTCGCAGTTTCAAATGCATCCATATTGCCACTTCATTCAAAATCCTTTTTTTCATGTTGGAAAGTACATTGGTGAGAGAGAAGTTTTCTTCTTTCCCCCTGCCAACCATATTTTCATTGCTGGCCAAATTAAGAGAGATATATATCGCTCATAAACTTGCTGCAGTTTCTTGATTAAAATCTTACATCCAGCCCTCCTTTCAACATCAATCTATAATAATAAGGAGGGAGCACATTGCATTGCATGTCTTTGTGTTGTGCCTTAGATGCAAAGCACCAGGGAAGCATCAGGGAAAGACTCAGCTGCAGAACAAGCAGTAGTGCAAAGATAAAAGGACAGACCTTTGAGGTTTGAAACAGGGAGAAGCATAGGAAGATTAAAACTAAGAAGAGCCAAAAGCTTAGCAGCTGAGGGTACAATGGTGCTGGCTGTGCAGTGGTTATGGGGTAGCAGAGTGCTGAAATCAACCTGTTATGCCAAGAAAAGCAGCCCACGTGGGATGAAACACAGAGTGCTATACACCCCCCAAATCAGCAGTGCCTGGAGAACTTGTGGCTCTTGACAACCCTCTGCCAAGCATCTTTCGAGGCTTTGGTAACTGGAGACTTTTTACAGGTAAATATCAGACACCGGGCCTGGGTATCCTCTTCCCATAACTCAGTGTGTTACAAAGCCTAGTTGCCAGACACTATGCACATTACGTTTAACAAACTGTGCATACAGTCACCTTGGCTGATGGTTTCGGTTCCAACATCTGGTAACTATCTCAGTCTCATAAGCCAACATGACTTAGAAGGACTGCAGGCAAAGACAAATCTTCCAAACTAAATGACTTCCTAAAAGCAACAAAAATGCATCAGTTCTTCCAAGAGAGCACACCACTCACAGCCTTGAGACTTCTGACCAGCAGATGACTCCATGGGGTTTCTCAGCACCCCGAATTTCAGAAGCCCTTCCCATGCCTCAGCCACTCACATCTCATGAACTCCATATGAAGTCTGGGTCCATAATGCCCAGGGGAATGGAATCAGAAGCAGCACTGGCAGGTTTCGCTGGTGGGAATATGTCCCTTGAATGACATACAAAATTCTGCCTTACACACAGAAAAGGCAAGTAAATGTAAAGTCCTAAGCAAAACTGTATACATCAATCAGAGACTGGCAAGACCTCTAGTAGAAAATGTCAGCACGCACTTCGCACTTGAGAGGCTCAGTTGTCCAAACAAGTTGTCCATGGAAAGGGTTTCTTTCCCATCTTGCATTCCCCTCCATCATTACAAAAACCCCAAACCCTGAGCAACATTCAAAGCAGATCAAGCCAGTAATAGACCTGAATCGAGTCCCATGCTACTGCCTCGGCAGTGCAGCACTGATGGATTAATCAAGTGAAATCTTCACACTGTAGGATCTCAGCAGAAGTATTTCAGAAATGAGCAACAATTTGGGGCAGCAGTACTAACAAATCAAAGGTGCTGAAAATGGGGAATCACAAGAAAAAAAGGGAAATTATGTGACTGAATAATATTGAGAAGTCATTTCCCACGCTCGAAGGTGCACAGGTTCTGATACCAAGGCTGGTATGAGTATAAAAGTGAAGAGTTTTGTCTTTACTAAGACTTTGTCAATTCAAAACTTAGATAAAAAGGGTTTCTGTTCAATAGCTCTCTTATTCATCTTTCCATATTCATCTCTCCTTCATACAAAACACAAGTTTGTGGTTTTACAATCACATTTTTCCATTTTTGAAACATGTTTTCTCTTGCTTTGTGAGAAAGATACTGAAACTGCAACTGAAACTGTCTTGACGGAGGAAACAGAAATGGTTTTGTGTAGGACACACGAACAACGAACAAAGTAAACACGGACGAAAATAGGAAAGAGTGCTTTATTTTCTCTCTGATCTTTAATTTTTAGGGAATGTGAAGAACTTCCAGCACTTCAGGCAAATGGGAAATTTGTAAACAACTAATGTAATAGCGAGTTTAGGTGTTAGCATGCAATGAAGCAATATCTTATTCTTACTGACAGCAGGATACAAAGATGTTTTGTATTAAGGGCTCTTCCTGAAACTAGCAAGAATGATGGACAAATATCTTTAAATGGATGGCAGATCTTTGCATCACACTCAGCAACTGAATGTTCTACCTTTATAATTCTTCTAGGATTAAACATTCAAGAAAACTAACCACGATTTCCCCCCTCTCCTATGTTTGCCATTGAGTTAAGTAGAAGTTTTTCATTGAGTGATTCAAGCTCTGGAAAACATTGAGTACCCTGAGCATCTTATTAAGATTTATGATCCCCCAAATCTTGATCCTGATACCAAAGATGAGAAACTTGGATCTGTATTGAGAAAATAACTTGGATTTATGCTAATCCTGATCAAACTGTTGACATTAAGCAAGGATACTAAGGTGTAATTACATTTTCCACTGATCTATGAAATATTCATGTAATAATAATGAATACATACATGCAATCATACAATATCATCATCATAAACTGTGGTCAAATACATATGATATTTACAATGCTTATACCTTGCTCATATATATAAATATTCATTAGAACTAAAACTAATTACTGCATGGTTGATGACAGCTGAGAATATTAAGCACTGCTACTGAATTACACCTTCAAAGGCAGTTTTGAAATGACATTAATTTTCAAGTTGTGGTTCAGTTTATTTGTCCAGCAATGATAATACTTTTTCCAATGGAAAGAATAATGTTTATCCTAATTGTCATGAGAATGTCTAAGCATTTTCTGTGACTAGTAATCAAATTAGGGAGCTGTGAGTGTCTGTAACTACACCAATGTTATTCTATTTTCATATTTAAAATTGGCCTTTCCCACAGCTCATTGAAGTTTATGTTCTAGCCACATGTCCCACAGATAAATAAACAGATGCTCTATATAAAGAGTTAGATCATATTTTGAATGAGTGAGGAACATATGTCATCATTAAGGGAAGCTTTGGTGCCAATGCTGGCATTAAGGTAGAGGAAAGAAAACAAGGAAGAACTTGAAATGGAGCAACATAATCCCAAGGAAGTTGTCAAAACCAGAAGAGAGGTTATTTGTGCTAGAGTTGGCAAGAAAACGTTGTTTGGCAGGTTTTGCTGAAAAACAAAAGAATAGCAAGAGAAATTCCTGATTTTGAATTAAAACCCATCCTCTGTTGTTGGTAGTTTTGGGCTGAAACCAGAAAATACGTTTTCTTTACCTCAACGTGCCAAGCCCCTAAGTTTTGTTGGAACAGAACTTTTTTGTGAGGGATTGAAGGTGCCCAGTTTTCCAATGAAAACAATGACAGAACAAATAAAACTGAAAAGCCCCAAGAATATTTCCCTCTGTTGTAAATCCGATGGCTTTTCTCAGTTGAAAATTTTCATGCAAGTTTTTTTTCACATGCCACTGATGAAAGGAGGCTATCCAGATATAGCTGATAATAGATCTTTACTGTCTGAATGCAACTAGATGACATTGTTTTTGTTGTTACTGTTGCGTTGTGTGCTTCAGAAATAGAGACTGCAAAGACAGTTCAGGCCCAAGAGATCATTGTAATCTAAATATAAGTCTAGAGACTTTATTTTTAAAATGTACAGAATCAGGGTTTTTTAATTGCAAGCAGAAATATTGTTCGCAGAAAAATACCGTGTTCACAAAAAGAATTTTAGTTTCCAGGTTTGGAAAAAACTCGTGATATAAGAAAAATAGAAAGAAAACCAAAAAAAGGGAAAATTTATCTGCAGAGGCCTCGTGAATTTATCTGCAAGTTGAACATAGGAAATGAGCAGACAACTAACACTGAAAACCTGGAAAAGACCAAAGAGCTTCTTGAAGTAGCAGAAGAGGCAGGGAAGTGTGTGATGGGTAGAGGAGTGATCACTGATGCAATTAGAAGGCTTATGTAGGATATTGTTTCCAGGTGATGGTTGATTTCCTAATCACAAACTTCCTAAGATACATCTGAAAGTTCAGTGCATAATAATACACAAGGCACTGGAAGGATACAGCTGCTGTTACACTGATTTGTATCTCGAAATTGCCTAGAAAAGGGTTTATTTCTGGGATGAAATCCACAAGAACCAGGGGAGCCAAGGGTGGCAAGGGGGAGACTTTCTCAAGGAAAGGAAAACACCCGTTTCTGTGCTATCAGATAGCATGGTGGATCAAGAAATCGGGGGACACGCTGGGGAGCCTCTGGCTGGTGGTACACAGGGGAGGTGGGATGTTCTGCATCTGCACATCATGCACCACCTCTGGAGGAGTTTGCTGGATGCAGTGAGCTGCTTTTGGCTGCCAGTTGCATTGGCCAGTGGCAGTGTGTAAAGATTTGGCAGTACGCGGCCGGATCTGTGTGAGACTTGGCTGCCTGCACCATCTTTTTATGCACTTAATTTGAGAAATGAGTACATGACAGAAATTTCTGATGGTGTGACACAACAGAAAACATCCATTGCTCCATAGGCCAAAAACCTGTAAAGCCCCAGATCCAGCTATTCCTATCTGAAGGAAACACCTACCTGGCACTCTGGATTTGGAAAAGAAACTTTATCAGGGAAGTTGGAAGGTTTGGTTTGGGTTTATTTTTTTGGACCAGGACCATTCACACTGAAAAGCTTTGGGTTATTTCTTGTCCACATTGTGCAACTGCCCTTCTGCCTAGGTCGTCAGCAGTGCCTCTGAGGCACCCACACCAACCAGCCCCTGCCAATGGGTCCTGAAAGCTTAGGGGTGAGGGAAAAGGGCAGCCTGGTCCAGGGTAGCCACTTAAATTGTCTTCTCCCAGTCGTTGGGCCCATCACCACTTGCTCTGGGTCTCTTGGATGGGCAGGTCTTCTGAGGGTGACTGGAAGGAGAGCAGAGCCGTGGTTTGCCAAATGCAGTCATTGGCAGCTGATTGGCAATCAGGTACCTTCCTACCTTGCTCCAGCTATTTCATTTATGTGACAGTTTGTGGGAAACATCTGGCACAGCAGCTGACTGACACATTTCCAGCTACAGAAAGCTGAGAGAAATCAAAGCAGCCACCAGGGATAACAAAACGTGGGTTTATGCATCTTAAGCCTCACTCTCTTCTCTCAGCCACTAGACCTGAGCCAGGGGTAATTCAGCTAAAGTCAGTGAAGGACAAGCTACAGACAGCATGGACTTTGGTTAAAATGTTCCTGCCTGATGAGGCAATCCATGAACCAGGCCACCCAGGTACCCCTACTTGCACCATCACTGATTTTGTGTAGGACCTTGGACACATCATTTTTCTTTCCCTCCCTCAGTTTCTCTCTCTCAGTGAGGGAAACAAGACAGTGCTTTGGTCACACACTTTGATCTCTGCCAGTGCTGTCTATAAAAGTTAAACATAACTACAGCCATTCCAGCTCCATCAATGACTGCATGTAATTTTTGGTGATTATCCAGCAGCCAAAGGTAAAACAGGACCAGGAGCTGGAAGGTGAAATGTTTTCAGTTCAGCCAAATGTGTAAAGCATGTTTTATGGCAGATGATGATACACTGCAACAGCTTACCAGTGACTATGGTGGATTCTCCACACAGAATACCTACAGGCAGTCTGGATATTTTTCTGACATGAAAGATAGAGGTTCTGAAGAACTAGAAATATGTTTTAAAGTTCAGCTTTCGAAAGCACATCCAACAGCTGATGTCCTTGCTACTATAAATTAAAGATAATACTATTATGTGAGGGAAACCCAGGTCCCTGCAGGACTCAGATGCACAATCCAGTTACTGTGAGTCAACAAGCTACCTCATGGCAGCTGAGATGTGGTAACTCTGTGGGTTCTTGCTCCTACAAGCAATAACAATGGCTCTCTATAGCAACTGTGTGCTATTTCAGATTTGCATTCTCCACCGCAAGAAGTGTGGCTCCACTGCCTTTACAAGAGATGAAACATTCACATGGTCATAACAGTCCCCTACTCAGTTGGGCTGAAAAGCATTAGCTTGTCAAATGACAGTAGCTTGATCAAATGTCTGAGCACTAATATTGAAACTCCACTAGAAATGAGGAGACTTCTTTGGAGATGTGCTCATTCTTAGGACATTATAAATGTGGATATGGTTTTATGAAGCTCAAACAGGCAGCCTCACGTCTTCTGCTTTTGTCTACGCAAAGCTCTCCAGCTTCATAGCCAGTTACTGCTGCAGCTATCCAAAGTTACTGCCTAAAATACCCTCTGCTGTTGGAATACACCACAACATCCCTCCTCCCACATCCAACCCTCATACAGAACGATCTAAATGCAAAAGAAATGACAAAAAGAGTGGTTTTGGAAATAATTAGGTCAATTAGAATGTAACAAGGAAAGTGGTCTAGACATAGATGGCATTTAAATTAGCAACAAACTGCTCCATTTGGGTTCTTCAGTTCAATCAGCTATTTAATCATCAATTCATCTATGTGAATTCCTAGCAAATTAGAGAATTTCCTAATTTAACATACCCTGAAGGTGGTGACTAAATTATGCATCAATGTCACTGATGCCTGCTCTGTCTAAAGCGTAAGAGAAACGCAACCAGGCTCTTTGGGGGGTGTGTGTGTGTGTTTGGTGTCATATGCTCTCTATGGATCACACAAAATACTTCATCTTAGAAAGGTCTGTAAGGTTAAAAAAGACACCTTGGTTCTGCATTAGCCAATCTGAATTTTGTTTAAACCTCCCTCGCTCAAACCTGAAGCCCATGTACAAAGCTGCCTACAAAAGAGAGGAAACTGAAATAAATTCCATTCTCAACATGTTCTGTACTCCAGAGTGGCACGTGGCCCTTTTAAAGCCAAAAATAATGAACAATAACCACTTCTATAGGTGGCACAGTATAAGCAGATCTAAAAGTGGAGATGGTATTGGAAACAATAGAGTTCTTTTACATGATATATTAAAAACCTAATTCTGTGGCTTGTATAGCACTTCTCCCAGGCCATACAAGATTCAGTCTGTCTCTCCTAGTGGGGCTAACCCTTCCCTAGGTGAAACTGGCCCCTGTAGAAAGCCTGTGCAAGAGTTATCCATCACACAGGTCACTATTTGCAAGCAGCACATAAAAAAACCCCAAATAAATGTATTCTGGGTTTGTAATTGATGCCCTGCCAGAAGCCAAAGTGTCCTTCCTCCAGGGCTCAGCTGTGATCCTCTCATGTCCTCCTTCAGAACTGACACAGCGAGGCTGAAATCAAACTCTGAAGAAAACAAGTATATGGTCTGTCTCTGAAAGGGATCTTTGCAGAAAACATGGGTGGGGAGGGAATGGAAGATGAGGAAGTTGGGTGGGGAACAAATCTGGAAGGAAAACAGACCTGGAATTTTTGAAAAGTCTAATTTTATGCTGCACAACCTGCATGTTTTGTCCTCTTTCCTGTTCATTTTCATTTTAGACTCAGCAATATGAGGAAGCCCCTACTGTGTAGTCAGTAACAGATTGAGAATTCAATCTCAGGCCCTGCCTAAAGCCGAAAAGATGGTATTATTTGTCACACTCAGTAGCTCTGCTTAGACATACCCTAGAAAAGGGCATGCTCCTGTCTGATGAGACCAGGCTGACAGTCCTATAGATCCTTGCAGGTATGGTGAATGGAGCAGTACCTCTACAGGTAAGAGGCAGCATAGTTCCAGTGAGAGGTGCACTTTGTCAGCACAATGTCATAGGCAGGGGTTTCTGAGAGGGCTCTTGAAAACAGGCCTACAGTCAAAGAGTTCACATGCTTCTTGCATGGTATTCAAATGCCCAGAGAGATAGGGATGGGTGCAGCTTTGGCAAGATTTTAAGAGAAAGATAAGGAGGAATTAATAATCAGGCATCTGACTGGAGCTGAAAATTCATATCTCTCCTCAGGATTGGTGAACTGCTTTGGCTAAAATAAGATGCAATTTGATTCTTTGCCAGTTGCCTCTATTAAACTGAACCTTTTTCTTCCCTTAAGGTCAGAGATTGCTTTGTTCAATGTTGGAGCACGTCAGAAATTCTTCTGTGATCCCTAGAAGTTTAAGTGAGGGGGGTGGAGAAGGAGTTACCATATTGCTGCCTTTGGCACCAGGTGCAACCAAGTGAATACTGCCTCCAGGTCTGGGTCTGTGTTTCAGCAGGGAATCTGATGAATTAAGGAGGCTGCACAGATGCAGGTACCCACCTCACTGCCTCTCCATGCCTATTTTAGGCCATTTGGCTTGGTTAAATATAAACTCCAAAGAGAGGGTCCCTCTGCCCAGCCTGGGGCTGGCTGCTTTCAGACAGGTTTTGCCCTTCAGCTCAGGACCTTGCACAGAGACCAATTTTCTTCCATAACCACTTGCTGGCTTTAAAATTACTTGCTCCCTTCCTAGATGGGCCTAATAACAACTCAGAAGTGGCTGACCCCAAGTCTTGCTGGTTGTTAAATCAGATCAGGCACCACCACTGCAGCCCAGAGTAGAGCCAAGAGAGAGGTTACAAGAAAACCCCCCCTTGGCTTCAGCCAAAAGTGCGATTATTTGGGCAATAAATAAATACAGCAAGCATATACTAATGTGGCCAGATCTGAAATGAAAATGAAGACAATTTTAGCATTCCTTTACAGTGCCTGGTTGAAGAATTTGGTCACATGGCAGGAAAGAAGGTCATTAAAGAGAGCTCTTTTAACTGAATCTCATTTGTATTTTAAACTGGTCATATGCCTTTTCATTGTGCCTTCTCTGATGTGAGTCTCCTCTTCATCTTTATTTACATTGATCTGTTTCCATATTTGGCTTTGAATTGCAAGCAGACTTTTCTCTGCCAGCCAGTTTGAAGGGGCAACAGAGGCATCCCCACTTCATACCTGTTTGCCTTGTGCCCAAGAGAAGTAATTTTTCTTGATGAAAGAGCATTACAGCAATCACACTGGCACGATGCATTTTATGCTGACTGGTCAACATCAGTTCTAGAAACAAACCGTAGCATGTGAGTGTTTCTACTCTTCCATTTGTCTCTGCAATCAGGGACACATCAAATACATTCCATGCCACGTCACGGACCAGAACAAAAGGTTTGTATCTAAAACAGTGGGACTCAGCTAACGTTATCAGAAGTGTTGCATAGTGATGTTACTATAGCAAAACAGAGATTTCTATCAGAGAAACATATATCATACTCAAAAGGATAGCAGTGTTTGTAAAAATATGCAGTACCTAACAAAGAGAATTTCATCATACGCAGCAAGGAGATGTGTTGGCGGCTACAAAGCAACAGATTTAATTCGTACCTGAGAATAATTTGATCTTCAGTTTTCCTCCACACTACTTACGACATCCAAACAGCTTGTACAAGCTACTGACTGGCAGAAATTGTCAGGGAGTTACAGCTTTTAAGATCTGACTTTCTCAGCAGTTGCAAATACAAGAGCAGAATGCTGATTAGCAGTAAGATGACATACGCATAAAGAAAGGACCCCAAGAATATAATAATTTAAAGCTACTTAAAATGAAATGTGGTTTTGTAAACATTACGCAAATCATGATTTGGGGAAATCTAAGCCCACGCTAAATGCATTTCCAGGGAATGCGCAGTTAGTACCTCAGCCATGATAAGATTACAATGAGCATTTTTGACTATTGCTAACTGTAAACAGAAATCTGAGCTGTGTGGGTCAATGTGGTGACTCAGCAATCAAAGTTACTTCATCCTGCTGCAGTCAGAGGACTGCAGTTTGGTTTCCAGCCCCACGTTTAGGGTTTTCAGGGGGAACAGGAGATGAGTCAGGGAATTAGAGCAACCTTGCATTACTTAACTGGTGCTTGTGCCTTGATCAATGGCCATGGGAAGGCTCTGCTGTAGGGAACCCCTGCAACAGTGTCGCAGTGTCCTCGCTGTTACAGAGCGCTGTGGAGGCTGCCAGTGCTGTCAGATGGGGGGTGGAACAGGAGAGAGAAGGAAAAAACATACTGTCAGCAAATAATATGAGAATTTACTGTAGCATCATATGGCAGATAATATTTACCTTATTGTGCATGAAGTGATGCATACTGTATCCTAGCTGTGATGCAGGTAAACACAAAACTTTATACCCCATGGCTCAAAACCACTGCTGTTTTCGATCACTGGTAAACCGGCATGCACACAAACCCCACAACGTGCTTAGAACAGGAGTGTGTCTTTACCAGTGTGCTGCAACATCAGGCAGGTAATTAACAAATGCCTGGATAAAATGAGCAAGGTCTTGTTTATCAATCACCATACCATTAATTAGCTCACATGTCAATTTTAATTGGAGTTATTTGTATTAATAGTGGTAATCGGCATAAGTTCTATGGCACACCTGCAGGGATCTGTGCTTGCTCCTGGGCTTAACTTTTGGCAAATATACTAACCTAGAAAATACCTTCACAATTTCAAAGTGATAACTAGCTGTGTAACTGATGGCTGTTTCCTAATAGAACCTATCCGTGGAAAAACATCATCTAACAACTACATCTGAAATAAAAACAGAGCAACAGTGTTAGCAACAGTCTAGCCGAAGCTGTCATAAAAAAGCTCCCATGACATATATAAGGGGCTAACATTATTTGCAAATTATAATAATAACTTTCCACATCTGTTCTCCTGAAGAGGGAAAGCCGCTGGTATTTTATTTAAGGTTTGAATACATCCATATTGCTTTACATTTTGCAAAAGAAATATCCATGACTCTCTTCATTATACCTTTTCTTACTTTGTTAAAGGCAATGCTGTAGCTCAGGTTACTCTGGGGTTGCCATCATCCCAGGATCAGCTTGAGTCTCTTCTGGAACTGAATTGTCTCGGGTGTGCTTTCAATTTAAAAATGTCTCTGTGAGGACAAATATTACGGCAACCACAGCTGCTTCCGTGCTACTGAACATGCTTGTTATTTTATCATTTATAGGATTGCCAGAGCTCCCTGGTGCCGTGCGGTGTCCTGGCGCCTCACAAGAGGCAACGTCCGCCCCAAGGAACCTATAATCAAAAAACAGAGAAGGGGCTGGGGGAAGGGAATTAATCAATGATTGACTTTCTCTGTGTTAAATAAAGGAGTGCCTGAGGTATGGAGATTCAATGACTTGGCTAGGTTATTCAGAGAGTCTATAAAAGAACTGGGAATTGAAAGTAGCCCTCTTCCATCTAAATTCAGGCATGTTGAGTCATCAGTCAATAACAAGACTGATTTCCATGGCAGTAACGTTTGGAGGCTTTAATCAGGTTTCATGTCCTATTGTACTGGGTACTGTGTAAATATAGAATAACAGATACTGTCTGCAGGCATGTCCTTAAACAGATCCCCGCTGATTTCAGTGGAACATTACACATCCAAAAGGATACCCTGGGGTAGATCTGATTTTCTAAATAGGGATGAGCTGCAGTAGCAGGGAGTAAAACCTGCAGGATTTATGGGGAACAGATTATAGGTAATGGGATCACAGGGTGCCTGTGTAAGGCATGCAGTATAGAAACTCTGTTGATCACTTGTTTTGCTTTGGAAGAGGGTAAATGAACAAGGGAAAATCATAACATTTTTCAGTGGGAGTCTGGTACCTATATGCTTTGTATCTGAGTACTGGTGTTTTACTGAAGTGCAAAGTTTGCCTGCCCAAGGATAAACAAAAAGCACTTAAAACAACTGCAGCAAAGCTCTTTTCCATTTTTTCACAATAGTCCTTAGCAAAGAGTTATCCTTTTGCTAACTTAAAAGGTGGGACAATGAAAGGTAATTGGAAAACAAAGATGCTATAACGGGAAGAACTGTGAGCACATTTGGAGGACATCTGCTGAGATGTTATCAGTGACAAACAGGCCCTGCCCATTCAGTGACATCATTTTCTACAACTGCCAGCCTGTCCTGGCAGGCTCAGGGGCTGCAGTGGGAACACTGTGTGAAAGCCAGGCTGGATGCGGCAGAAAAACACAGGGAGACTGATTCCCTCCATGCTGGCAACAAGTATCTGGCTGAAGAGCAGCCACTTCTCGTTAGCCAAATGGAGATGATGAGGCTGAGGACCATGGAGACTGCAAAGCAGGTCAACAAGTTGATTTCTTTTAGAGTTGCCTTCATTATTTTAATGCTTAGCATATATCTTAGATAAGCAACAAGAAGCTCCTGCAGAGACTGTGCTTGGCACTGGACATGGACATGCTGATAGGTAGATCCCACACAGACCCAAAGGGGTGGTCATACCAGCTCCTGGTGAACCCAGCTTAATGCATAAGCCATTCTGTTCAAGCCTGGGATAGCAAGTTCAACAGACAGGCAATGCTTGATGACTCGAGGTCCAAGAAAAACAACATTATGTGCTGAGTACAGTGAAGGGCAGGGTAGGGAGGGCAACTAAATGGGTACTTGATATATCAGCACACATGTAGGGGTTTTTAGCCTGAATTTTGCAGTGTCTATGGAAATGCCTGATTTGTATTCCTAATATCTTCTTAAACTTCTTCCCCTAATATCTTCTTAACTTCTGGATACCATCAGCTTATGTGGCAGCAATGTTTTCAATACCTGAATCTACATTAGCATGTTTGAATCAGGAGTGTGCTTTTGAAGTAAATCTTCTGATCATACTGATTTACTGTGCTTTGGTTTGTATCATGGGCCAGCCTGGGAGTACATAAACTGGGCTCCCTTCCAGTGAACCTAAAGCAGTGAGATCCTTCAGGCAAGCTCACGTGAACTCTGGCCACCACTTGGCATGCAGTCACGGGACCCCATTACAAGCTAGCCCAAAACAGCCCCACTTCTCTGAAACAACTTTGGTGTGGAGAAGGGGTCTTGAACACCAATGAATTACCCCAGAAAACTGGTCCTCCAGGGCCACTACTGCTCACGAAACCCGAGCACATCTCAGCTTGTGGTCCACAGGAAACTTCAGGCTGGTGGGAGAGGAAGAGGGTTTGAGCTTGGAGAGGAGCCATGCCCCTCAAAGCAGGATGGACATAACTCACTCAGGCCACAGGGTGCAGTCATAGATCTATCTGTAGGTGCAGCTAACAAAACCAGCGTAGATGTAGCCAAAAGCTAGAAAAAGCACCTGACAGTTTTGTGCAATAAGAAATCAGGCAGAAAATGAGACCTCAGTGACTTTATTGAGTACAAGTGGTAGCATGAGCTCAAAACTGGTTAGACATTGAAGAATCACAGGAGAGAGATGCTCAAACAGTTACACACACACACACTCCACTTCCCCCTCCCACCCCCCATATATTATATATATAAAAATATTTATATTGTATGTAAATTATTACCAGGATTCTTCTTTCATAGGACTGTTTCTTATACTATAAATAAAGCAAAGCCTCCTCCCTCTTATTGCTTCATAGGCCATTGCTTTTGGTTGGTGTCTGATTGGCATGACTGCAGAAATGAGGACACAGCAGGGCTGCGAAGTAAAGAGAACACCAAAGATACAAATTTATCTTTCCTCTCTTCTCCTGCTTTTATTCAAGGTAGTGTCATCTCTTTTACCTATGAGGTGTGAATACAGATGAAGGCATCATTAAGTGCAATTTTATGGCTGCAATAGCCAGAGGGTCAGACCAGAATGATGCTGATATGGTCATTTCTGCCCGCAAAAATTCCCAAATTGTACATTTTTGAGGAGGTGATTCAAAGTTTCCTCACACAGATCATTGGAATTTCAGCATTTTTAGGTATCTTTCCAGAACTAAGAAGTCATGACATGTTACTTTATAAGCAAGGGGGGAAAGTAACAGTTTGATGCAGACTTCAGTTCCTTCAGATCAAAGACTGTGGCTTCTGATGTGTCTCTACAGCACCTAACAGTTCCTGGTCCAGACTGGGACTTGTGGTTATTACTGTAACAACAAAAGCAGCTGCAGTGGTGTATGGGACAGAACTGATATATTTGCTATTTTTGCACATTCTATCTCTAACTAGCGCATTTTCTATGCAAAGCAATTTGGTTCCTGTTTATATACCAAATTCCCCGTAGCATGTTTGCTGCCTCTTGTCATGGCTATCATTATTCCTGGTGAGGAGCACTGTACTGATCCCACTTCAGTGTTTGTCAACAGCATTCATGACCAAGCCAGAGAAGCTCTTTGCAGACTGTGAAATGTGCCTTCTTCCTCCAGCTGGAGAAAGCACAAGCATGCTGCCATCCCAGAGCTGTCCAGCTTTAGCACCCTGGAGACCAGGAACAGAAGCTGGAAACCAAACATAACCCTCCTGTCTGACCTCTCCCAGGGCGTTTAGCCAGCTATTGGGAAGAGCTCCCAAAAATGCTTCAGCAAACAGACATCTTTCAGTTTGCTACTCTTCATGTTACCAGATTAGTTAACTTATTGTTTATTTATTTATTATTAGTTACCTTATTATTAGAAAAGTCTTGTACAAAATTCATCAGAGAAGTACAAACAAAATCATACATTTATATATTCACAAGATGAATTCCTAAAGGGAAAAATCTTACAATGTTTCAATATGATGCAGTTATTATTTGTTTCCAGATAGCCTGCTGTTGTTTTACTATTGAGAAGTACACATTCAAACACGGGGGTTGTTCAATTTCAGAAGCATGGCTATGCTTATTATATTTGCTGCTGTGAAACACACTTTTAATTTGTATTTTTATTGAGCTAGATTTTTGACTGAGAACAAACCTTTAAAAGCTGTTAATGCCTAGACTGAGATCCTAGCTCTGTAATTCCAGCGCGATGTCATATGGACTCTTCCTTTAAGTACAGCCCACCTTTTAAAAACAGAGGAACAAATCCACTTTTGAACCATGAAGGTGTTGTCATTACTTGCAGTCATGGATCAGAACTTGCTCTACTGGGGGTTACCTCAAGAATTCCACTTCCTCTTACCATACTAGAGCTTCTTCTGATGCCTGACTGGCTAAAACCCATTTATATCCAGGGTTGCATAATTTCAGTGTTTTAAAGTAACTTTTTAAAGTTACATTGAATTATATGTTACCTGTACATGTGTTAAAAATGGATGAGAATAGGAGTACCTGCTCTTCTGGTGTGGTATTGATACACTGGCAATCAATGATTCATTGCCACTAACCATTACATTCAGTGTTTTCAGATAACATAATATGTATTTTAAGTTGATGCACCTTATCTTGAAGCACTTAATAAACTAGAGTCGACAGCTGTGAAATTTGAGGAAGCACTCAGGGAAACCTAGGGACTTCCCTAAAAATTAGAGTTTAGAGACTATAATCCCATTGATGATAACTGAGTAACAAACCCCACATTGTTTGCATTCATAACAATTCTTGAGTAATTTCATTGTTCTCAAAGGAAAAAAAAAAAACCCAAGAAGTTGCTTTTGTTCATTGTTGATACAAAGTCACTTTTGTTGTTGCAGACCAGGCACTTCCTACTTCACCTGGGTATTTTTATCCACAGTACTTTGCTGTGTTTGAGAGATAAGCCCTTACTCCAGACTCTGAATCACACTTCCCCCTCAAATTCAGAGAATGTCAGATCCAGATCGGGATCCAAACTTTCTAGTTTGGGCCTGTTTTTCATCGTGGTAAATCAGCAGTCAGAAATCTAAACAATCTGTTCATGTTGAAATTTTGGGTTTCTTTTTAATAGCACTTCCTTTCTAGCAAACAACAGAGGTTTATTTTCTTCTCTTCAGGACACAAAACTGTTTACTCGATGACCTTATTTTTTAAACTGCTGCTTCATTTGTAGGGGGAAGTCCTAACCACCTTGCTCACCATGCAGCCTGGGAGCTTATCAATCAGGACAGGGATTGGCAGGAAAACAAGAAAGCTTTCCTGCAATCAGATCTATTACCAGAGATCCCCCTGCCTGGACAAAAGTGTCTTAAGCCAGTAAATGTGCTCTTCATTGCTGCACGTAACTGCAGCCTGAAGACTCAAAATTAGTTAATAAATGAATTTTCTTCTTGTTTTTGTTAAGCTCCATCCTCTGAACTGCCTGCAGTTCACTGCACACTGGTGATCAATTTAAATCGTATCTTTAATGCCTGCCTACATTTTAATTTATACTAAATACTGTGTACATAATGCACAGTAGGTTGAAATGTGATCACAAACCCAGATTTTTCCTTTCGATTACCTTTGAGTCTTACAGGGTTCTCACAGCCGGTTCATTCTGCCCCGATATCAACAGAAATCTTTCCACTGACTGCAGCAGATGAAGATCTGCCCCTAAAGTAGGTAACTGGGCCTGTATCACAGGCTCTGCACCACAGGCTCTGCTTATTCCACCAAGTTGCCCAAGTGGTACATTTTTAAAACTGTGCTGAAATACGCCCTAGTAAACCTTAAGGAGAGATACAAAAAATACCACACTGGTATGTCCCAGCTCTGCCAGGAGGAACTGGTCTGTTCCATGGTAGGAAAAGAGGCCTTGCTCTTTATTTCTCTGCCATGAAGAAAAGTGAAGCCGTTTCGCCTCTGCGTCATCGCTGACTCCTCTAGCACACTCGCATATCCAATGATCCATTTGATGCTCAGGAGCCCTCTTGACATATATTATTGGACAGATGGAGTTGACCAAAATAGAAAAAGTGAATTTCACTAAATGTGTACAATCATTCAAATTATGTAGTAGAAAAGCCTATTATTGGATCAAATAAGTTTGCTACTAGTGCAAAGCAGGGTCACATTCCCTAGCTTTACTACTGTAAATGCATTCTGTGTACCTTTGTGTTGTTAACAGTGTGAAGCTATGGGAAGATGTGCTGTTGTTTAAATTCCAGCTAGCTTGTGATTGCAGAAATGTGATCAGTAGTGATCATATGTTTCGGAAGAAATCCAATTAATTCTTATGGCCCAGTTAGTGTTTATGGCACTGTCAATTAGAAAATAAACAAAATCCCTTAATGACCAAAGAGGGCAAATTTTGATACTGGAACTGCAGAGATATAATAAATCTGGCAACGCCATTTTTTCAGAGCTCTTTAAAATCTCACAATCTATTGTCATGCTGTAAACAACAGTTCAAGTAATTTGTGATCTTGAGCCATTCCTGCTGCAAGAGCAGGATGGCCTCAATTCCATTAAGGCAGTGGGAAGCGCAGCATCCAGATTTGCCACTGGGGCCCTTTTGCCACCAAACCCCTGGGGAATTGCTTAACCTTTCCACACCACACAGCCCGCCTGCTGTGGAAAGGGATACTGAAATATCCTCCAAGGTACGGTGACACCCGCTTATTTAACCAATTGGTATTTCGCGGGTGCAAGAGAAAGCTGTGAGCACAGGGTAAGCGGACTGGCACCCCATTCTTTCAAGGAAGCTTGCTGGTGGCACCCCAAGAGATTCACAGGTTCTGGCCCTTCCCAGAGGCTGAAGAGCCAGGGGCTGCCCTGGCCTCTCCTCTGCCCACGGGTCGGTCCCCTGTTTCTTGGGGCAAACTGTCCACGTTCTGGGCACCGAGCTCCTAACGCCGGCGGTTCCCGCAAGGCCAGGTTAGCAGAGGCCGTCACACCGCGCGGGGCACGGCGTTCCAAACGCCCAGGTCAAGGGCCAGACCGGGCCCCAGGGGGTGACCCCGCCGCCGGGCCGCCCGGGGCCAGGCCGCGCCGGGGACCCGGAAACACCGCCCTCAGGGCCTGGGCCCGGTGGGTGGGCGGAGGGGGGCGGTGAGAGGGCCGAGCCGCCGGGCGCTGCCCCGCCGCGCTGAGGGGAGCTCCGAGGGCGGCGAAGCGGGGCTGGTCGACGAGGCCCCGGCGGCGGCGGATATCCCCCTCCCCGGGGAGCGGCGAGGAGCGGGACGGCCCCTCGGCACGGTGGGGCGGGCGGGAAGAGGCGCGGCGGCGGTAGGACCCGGCGGCCGCTCCCCGGAGGATGTGAGCGAGCGCCGCGGAGACGCGTGTGGGACAAGCCCGGCCTCGGCTGCGGGAGCTCGGCCCGGTGGTGCGGGGGGAGGCGGCAGCGGCGGGGCTGCTGAGCGAGGCGAGAGGCGGCCTCCCCCTCCCGGCCGGAGGCAGGGCGGTGGCGGGGGCGAGGCGGAGCGGCGGGGAAGGCAAGCCGGCAGCCGGAGCGGGCGTGTGAGCCCCATGGGCCGAGCGCCTGCGAGAGGGGGAGGAGGAGCCGCCCCGCCGCCCGCCGCCCGGGGATGGTGAGGAGGCGGCTGCTGCCAGGAGCCCAGTGAGGCCTTCGCTCGGCACCCGCCGGAGAGCCCGCCTCGCCAGCCTCCCCCTTCCACCCGCTCGCTCGCTGGCTCGCTCTCCCCTTTCCTCTCCTTCCCCTGCCTCCTTCCCCGGCTCCCTTCCCCTGCCGCCGCCACCACCCTCCCATCACCTCCTCCCAGGCTCCAGCCATGTAAGTGACCCGCTCCCCCGGCTGGGAAGGGCTGGGGAAAGGAAGCGGCGGGGCCGGGGCCTGCTCCGCTCGGCCGCGCTGTGCCCGCCGCATTGTGCAGGGCCGGGAGGGGAAGGGAAGGGGGCGGCCGCCCTCCGCCTTTCCCGGGTGGTGGTTGCAGACCCGCCTAGGCCGCGACGGCGGGTGAGGGGCTGCCCCGCAGCTCCACCCGGGCACCGCGGGGCTGTGGCTCTCCGGGGTGGCCGGCGGGGTGGAGGGCTAAGCGGGGCCGGGCTGCGGGCGGCCCCGGCAGGCGTCCTGCCGGCGGGCCCGGGGCGGGCAGGAAGCTGTTGGCTTCCCAGGATGCGGTGGATGAGAGGGCGGGGGGTACCCGCTGCGGCCCTCGGGCCTGCCCTGGCCCCCTCGGAGTCGCGGCTCTACCGTGCCTGCGGGAGCTGTGGTCGCCCGGGACCTGCCCGAGCATCCCTCGGGAAAAAGGGGGTGGCGGAGGGACATTTCTTATATTGTTGCAAATAAAGTAGCCAAGTGCTTGCTCCCTCCCTCCCTCCTATTCCTACCCCTTCACACGCCCCCATTTTCTCCCCTTGTCTTCTGTAGGCGCGTTGTTCAGCCCAGCTCCGCTTTGCGGACCACTAAGTGTTTGCCAACGGAGGTGTGATTATCTCCGTGGGCATTTGGCGTGTGTAGGTGGCTGTGCGGCGTTTGTGGACTTGATACTGGGTTTTTTGTAGGCGCGTTTTGCAGAGCTGTAGGAGCTGTGTGCAGCTTCCCCCCCGCCCCTCCAGGTGGAATTCTGCAGTTGCCTAAATGTCCTTTGAGAGTTGTAGGACTTTTGCTTCTGTTCCTCTGTAAAACGCGTTATTATAATAAAGTATATGAATGTGCTGGGACTTCTTACATATTTTACTGATAGTACGCTACTCATGTTAGTGTAGCTTGCCCCTTATAAGCATTCCCACCACCCCCAGTCCCCCCTGGGGGGGGGGGGGGGTTTTTAACTTTTTTTTTTTTTTTTTTTTCCCCCCTTTAACACAAAAAA
>NDXB01014101.1:26945-97651 GCA_002631895.1 Agapornis roseicollis
GGGGGGGGGGGGAGTATTTAACTGTTCTTTCTTTGTTTTCTTACCACCTTTAACACATAAGAAGCAAATCCCTGATTTGCTCGTTTGCTTTATTTATACCACAGGAGGATGTACATTTCAAAATACAGTTATAGAGGGGAGTTACTTACACTTAATTCAGAAGAATATTTGTTTACAGGTAAATAACATTGACATACTGCACGACTGGTAATTACTTTTTTGTAATAGTTAATTTCCTGATGACAGCCACAACATTTGTCTGGGTTAACAGATTTAAAGACACAGTGAAACTACCTTTGATTTTTTAAATAGGAGGGCTTGTGTTGTATGCAAGGTTTATACAACTGTTTCTTGGTGTGCAGCAGTGGTAAATCAAATTTAAGAATTGATGCAGTCTCAGGTAACGTGTAGCTCCAACATTCACTTGCCGTCTTATAAAAATGGCCTGTAAGCGATTAAGAATTAAACAGGTTCAGGACTGGCTTGATTTGTTTGGGGACAGAACAAAACTTCTCTTACAAAAACTTTAAAATGGAATTTGATTAAATGCATCTCATATTGGTACAGGTGTTCTTAGCAGCACAGCTCTTAAATTGTGTAAGTGTCAGTTATAAAAGGACTTGTTATTGTTTGGGAATATAAAGAGGATTTTGTCTGGGCTGTCTTTGACAGAGAGGATATGAAGAAGTCTCTTTCCTGGCATCACTCAGTTTTGGAATAGGTAACTTAGTTTGTCCTCTTAAACAGTAGCTGTGGTTGCAGCTTGGACAGCTGCATGTGGTAACTCTGGTTCATCACCTGAACAATATTAACCTCCCGTGTATGTGACAAGCAGCACTTGCTTCTGTGAAATACCAGTTTAGACATGGTGTCATTTGTTATAAAATATCTAGTAGCAAATACTGGTGGCCACACCTAACTTGGGGCCCACAGTGCATTTTTCTAAAGCAAACTAAAATGGTGGAACAGCGTCCTCCTTCTAAGCTTTCTTGAAAGCTGTCTGCCCAGATTTGGTAACTTTGTCATGGTTCAAAGCTACTGAGAGCTTAGAGGGCCTTGAACGTGTTGAAACCACTGCTGCTCCTGCAAAACACCCTATGCAGCATGGGAGATGTACTGCGCTGGTCAAGGCCTGGTAGGGACACCTATCTGTACTCTCCACTTGAAATGTTGGCTGGAGCCCAGTGCTGTTGTGTCTGCGGTGTTCAGCTGCAGTTGGCTGTCAGCTGTGACTTTACACTGGGATCTGGGATCAGCTGTGGGAAGAGAGTTTGGGTTGCTCATGATATCCCATGTAATGGGCCTGAATGCACCCCCCATTCTCCAGTTCCTGCATTTCTCACAACGGTGTCATGTAGCCAAGGTAGGCACACATGGGCAGCTGGATCCTTTTTGTGCCTGGTCCTCCTGCTGTGTGTTGTAAGAACATGTAAGGATGCACATTAGGGCTTGCGGTGTCCTGGGAGCATCAGGACTGTGCCAAACCAGGGCAGTGAGCATTGGTAACTGATGGTGTGATGGGACAAGTATTAATCCGGGAGCATGCTTTGCTGTAGCCTGCTTTCTGATCTGGGCTGACTAGTACAGCCTGGATACAGTCTAACATGCCAGATGAGGCAGTGGCAGGACTGAGGTTGGTGGGTTTCATCTTTCTTCAGTCTTTTGCTTCCTTTCCATGAAGATGAAGTGATTACCATGGAGGTTCCTGCATCCTGTAAGGTTCGGTTTCTGCTTCAACATTATGGAAGAATTCCTTTTCTTCCCATCCTGCTTCAGGATGTGAGTAGAAATTAATATAAATTTCATTTTGGATAGAGGGCAAGGAGGACAGATTCATGTCTTGATTTTTGTAGAGACAAAAGAAGGCGAGCATAATAAACAGAAGAGAATGGGAGAAGGAACCTTAATGCAACTTTCCCAAATACGGAAAGGATGATTCTGCTCCACCTTCTGTTGGGTGGTTGGTTTGAGTGACTCCTTAAAGCAGGTTTTGCTGCTGCAGTGCGTAGGGAAGTGAGTTGTTATTTATGAAAAAGTTAATAACCACTAACAAATTAATATATGCATAAAACCAGCAGCACTGTGATAGGATGGTGACATCATGCCATTCATGACTTACTCCACTTCAGCTCTGTGAGGATACTTTGGTATTGAGATAGGTATTACAGAAACACAGATTGAGAAGCGAGCAAACAGAAGGCTAAGAGAAAGAGAGAGTTGTTTAGCTTTTGACAGTATTCAGTCCTATGTAGACGCAGGCTGAAGCAGCCAGGTCATACTTACCTCAGATGCCCTCTGTTCACTGGGAACCATTCCTAGATGGCCATAAATGAGGACTGTTAATCATTCCTCTTTTATTTTTTCTTCCCCTCTAAGGATTTTATGGAAAGGGAACTTTCTCTGGTTTACGCATCTTCAGGAGTATGTTGACCTGGAGTTAACTTGCTCTTCTATTCCGAGAAATTACTCTTACTTGTTGCCACTGTCTTGAATAGAGTCTTTTACTAAAACAGATATATTAGGCACAGCTTGAATGTGTGTTTTAAAATATACTAGGTACAACAGGTTTGCTGCTGTTGGAGCTCTGTCTATGAACATCTTGTTAGACAATGAGAAGGGATCCTCTGTTCTTCACAGTGTGAATTAAAAATAGCTCAAGTTCCCCCTTATAAAAAATAAGTGCTCTGGCATAGCTGATTGAAGGACCCAGGTGGAGCTCATGCTGCAGGTTAGTGTTGGGAGATGTTTAGTGTTTTCCTGCTTCCGTGTGCTGTGGTACCAAATCTTCTGCGCATGGCTCCTTTATAATACCCCTTTGCCACCCCTCTTCCTTTGAAGGAGACAGGCAGATAAAGACACAAGCCTAATAGCAGGGCTGCAGTAGCAAGCAGGGAGTGTTTCTTTGGTAGGTATTGTAGAGAAAAGGCATTCCAAACTTCCTTGACACCACAGAGAGTAGGAAAAGTAGTTCCTCTGGACTTTGGATTTTCTTGTTGATCAGCTGTTTTTGGGCTGTATTGTCATTCAAATTCAGATTACCAGATGACAGTTTAGCCCATAGAGCAGGAGGCTGCCAAGTGGCAATCTTGGCAAGCATTAACCCAGAAACACCTGGAGTAAGTTAGCTGCAGATTGCAGAATTTTGCGCCTTTGTGCTTTTTTCTGGTTTTAATAATAGGATTGTCCTTTCTAGAGACTAGTTTGGCTTGTAGCTTCTTTTTTTACTTGTGGTCATTGAAAAGGATATTGATTCTGATTTTTTCAATGCACCTAAATTGCTGAATTCAAGATGCAGAGGTAGGTTGCACGGTCCCTGCATTCTGTTATGGCACAAGGTTAGAAGTGTTAACTTTCACACTTAAGTGTTGCCTTTCCAAGCATTCAATCTTTGCAGTTTTGTTCAACAGTTTGCAAATTGCTCAATGCTTAAACCAAGCCTCCAAACAAGGTCTAGGCTCCTTTTGACATTAACAAGTAAGTGTAGCTCACATGAGTATTGTGCATGCAATTTTGAAGGGAGAATGAAAGCCTTGAATGTTCATCAGGTTCTATCCTAATTGCTCTGGAACTAAAGGGGTTTGTTCCAAGTAACTCTGGTAGCTGTGGGTTGTTGAGCTTTATTCTGCAGCCTATGGTGTTCTCATATTTATTAATGAAATTAAGGAATCCTTACATATCTGTTGTGCCAGTTTTCATGCATTTCCCCTCCCTAGGCAAGCACCTTATCTGTTTCTTGGAGCTGATAATTGTAACTGGTGAGATACAGCAGATTTGTAATAAAATAAAACGAAACCCAAACCACCTTGTTTCTGGGGGAAAACAGAAAATAAAGTGTAATTGGAAAAACCTGAGGAGTATTGTTAAACCATCAAATGTCATGGGCAAAGTATGAGGGGAGTGACCTCCCTTCTCCCAGTCCATTTTTGCTGGCAGTCGTGGAACTTGTTCAGACTTCACTGCTTTGCTTTGAAGGCTGCCGGTTTCAGGGCACTCATGATGTATGGTGCAGAGCCCTCTGTCCCTGCTGCGGTTTCAGTTCTAGGTTGGATTCATTTTGACCACCTGTTTCTTCTGTCCAGGGTTGTGGCTTAGTGAGTTATGGGGAATTAGTTGCTTTTTAATCTAGTATCTGATGGATGGCTATCACCTGCAAGCTCAGAGATAATCAATGCATGCATGCCAGATGCATGCAGAGACTGTATATATTTGTTAGGTGGGAACGTGATGTCTTTCTGGTTGGAGAGAGACTCCAGTAAAAACTGGGTCTTCGGTGGTGGGTTAAAAACGCTGCTGGATTCTGTTTTATTAAACTTCTTGGTTATTGCTGGGAACTTGTCACCAGTTACAGTTTTTGATCACGCAAGTAATACCAAATTGAATTGCAGTATCAACACTTTGGAGAGCACAGACGTCATTAAAGAAAAACAAGCAGAAGATTTGTACTGCAAGAAGAAAAATAATCAGATTCGATTTAGAAAATAATAAAAGCTAATGCATTTGGGAAGAGATTACTTTCAGTGAGGGAGAGGAGCACGAATAACGTTTCTGTGGTAGTCAGCCATGAGCTAGATATGTTTTCAATAAGATACGGCAATTTTGAGCTATTTAGGTAGAAACTGCCTCTCATAAACCAGAAGGCTAAAAATCCTAAATTGTGTTTAGGCGTCTTTCATTGCAAGAAGACAACGGCAAGCTGCAGGCATGTCCGGGGAAGCGCAATAGGAGAGGTAGGAATTAGAAATGTGAGAGAAGACACTTTTTGAGGAGTTTTGGAGATCTGAGGGGGGTTAACAGGATGATGCCGAAGGTAGAGAAATCTGTAGGAGAGTCTTGGGAATATTTACTGTCAAGAGTTTTATCCCCAGGATGCACCATGTGCTAGTTGATAGACTGCTACGCATCAGACTGTAGAGAAACCTTCCAGAAGAGGTTCTGGAAGTCGATTTACTGGGGAATACTTAAAACTGGACTTTGTGAAATCTCAGAACTTTTGTTGTTGTGAAGAGTGAGGTACTGTTAGGAAGGTGGAGGTCTGCTGGGCAGGGTCTTGGCATCCACCTCTGATCCAGATAGTGTGTGGTGATGATGTGAGCCTGACCGTGACCAACCTGCTCAGTGAAGGAGCAGGGCTTTAGCAAGCACATATTTTGTTACTTCTGCCTGCCAAGATATAAAAATCTTTGTGAAGAGCTATAGCCCTTATTTAAGATCTGTAATAATAGTAATAATAATGCCCCCCACCCCATCTCCCCAAACCAGCAGCCCAGCAATGAAGGCTACTCCCTGTTGTATCCCTTACTGTACATATGTGACATAAAAATGACAGCACACTCTTCTTTTGATCTTTTTAGAAATAGCTGAGGAGGAGAAAAACAGAAAAGAAACTTCCATCCCTATTGTGGAGCCTCCTGCGGGAGTTCAGGAATTTCAACAGAGTGATCTTTGGGCATAAATTGGTTTTTCAAGAGACATTCCTGCCATTATGAATGAAGTAGCAATAGTGAAGGAAGGGTGGCTTCACAAACGAGGTAAGTGTCTCTTCCCTTTAGGACAGCAGACTTTCTCTTGCGCGGTCATCTGTCTTTTAGCAGCATATCTTGAAATAGTCTGTTATTTTCCTCTTCACCCTAATAGGAAATGGCATATAAGGAGCGTGTCTGAGTTGCTCTCAGATTTGAGAAGATGCACATACAAGGGGTTTTCTTTGGGTATGTTCGTGTGTCTGTGTTCACCAAAAACTGTGTTAACTGCTTTGAAAATGGTGATAAAGGTAGCAGCTGGAGGAGATACTACTTAGAGTGTTAAAAGTTAAACTGTAGCAAATTATTTTGGTCTATATGTAGGTCTGTAGCTTTTGTTTCTGTGTTAGAAGGTAGAATTGTCTTGAGGTGAAGCTTCATTTGAATGGTGAAAAATACGCCTGTGTTTTGTAAGCAATGCTGTGTTCTTGCAGAGACTTGCTAGAAAATGTGCTAAATTTTGTTTGTGTTTGAACCGCTCTTGGTACCAGTGTCCTAGATGGGAAGAATAGCCATGAGATTGTGCATGCTGTCCATTTCTGTTGCACCACTAACAGCATTTGATTTTTATAGAAAGTCTTTATTCTTAGCTGAGTGGCAAAACTGAAGTAACGTAGTCACAAGGTACAGTTATGCTTTTTGTATTCTTAAATGTTTTATTCCCCAAATGGTGGGTTTGTTCTTTTTCTGGGGATAGAGGGGTGTTTGTTTCTGAGTACTACAGCATCACTTCTATAAGCTACTTACCCATTTCTTTGTATTCTGTGATTGTTACTTGGAAAGGAGAGAGCAGTGTTAGGTACTTTCCATAATATCATCATATTTTTGGACCAAGAACAGAATCTGTGTACCCCAGCAGTAGGAAAGCTTGCACGGTTTTGCAGACTCAGGATTTTTCTAGAGGGTGTGCAACCACTTGCCTGAAGGTGCAAAGGTGTATAATTTTTCTGGAAGAAAAGGGAAATACGTTATCATAACTTTGATGAAGGCTGATGGTTCTTCTGCAATCGTGAGAAATTTCTAAGCATTCAGAAAGTGTTGATAATCTGTGTTTTAAAAGGTGAAAACGTTTCTAACAGCTGGATGCACAGTTTAGTTTAGCAGACTGTCAAGTCATCTGATGCTTGATGTAAAAATGTTTTGACAAAGTTGTTTCTGTGGCGTGTTCAGGGTTTTTTTTGTGTGTGGGGTTTACTTTTTTGTTTTGGTTTTGTTCTAGCTTATTTCAGTTAAAAATGCCTTGGCACTCATTATTTAATAACTCATCTGATAATTCTGTTGTACCAAGGCTACCTTGTTCTGATAACATTTGAGAATTATGCTGTGTTTGAATGAAGCAGGAGTAAAAAGCGCTGAATTATGCTTCTCATTCTCATTTGTGAATCTAGCAACTCTTCAAATGAGAGATACGTTTGAGAGATGTTTTTAGTTACAAATGATGTTTTAGGCTGAGGATTTTTTAGCTGCCCATTGTTACAATTTTTCTGCACTTAACCTGTGACTTTAAAAATAACTATTTTGTTATTTTCAGGCTCACTGTACAAAAATTTGGGGAAGGAACATCTCTTTTGAAAAGTACGAAAATGGAATTGTATTTTTAGGATGATTCAGAGGCAGAAGTGTCTGAAACTTTTAAACAGTCATGTTATATTTCAGACTTGTCTGTATTTACACTTGAGAGTTGAGGTTTC
The DNA here is from genome assembly GCA_002631895.1 of Agapornis roseicollis. Lineage (NCBI taxonomy): Eukaryota > Metazoa > Chordata > Aves > Psittaciformes > Psittacidae > Agapornis > Agapornis roseicollis. Next base: position 34,156 of record NDXB01014101.1, read on the forward strand.
TCTCTTTCTAGGATTGCAATAAAGCTACTTTTAAGTAAGAAGACCTCTGGAGGAGGTCTTAGTAAAAGATGCCCTGGTTTTGAATGCCAGGTTTCTTAATCTTTTTAACCTGCTTCCTAGTGCCTTTTTGCTTTCCTGGTATGTATGGTGACACCTATTTCATTCCACTTCATTGACTTTGCAACTATTAATTTGGCATTGTCCATAAAAATTGTGTTTTAGAAAGCAGTGCTGTCTCTCCTCCTCGGCTTGCCACGTTGTGAGCTCTGTTACTCTCTTGGGTTTTGTATCTGTTTTGGGATCAATTGACAAATTCAGGTTTTTTTGGCTGGGGGTGCCTGTGGGGGAAACTGATCCACTTGTGTGTGTGTGTGTGTGTGTTTTATAAAGATTTTTCTGGGGGGGGAGGTTTTAATCACCTACATTTATTGCCAGACCCTATCAGTCTGCTGGCTCTGCAAGATCAAGTGCTTCAACCACAGGATGTTTCCAAAACTGATGTCTGATATTGTGAGCTTCTGAAGTTAAGGCATAAACAGTAATTACTGCAGGGAGGGACTGCTAAAGGAGGAGTTTAGATATAGGAAATGTATATTGCTTGTCTTTTGGATTATTTATAAAACTGAAGGTTGTACTGCGTTTGTTCTTTAAAGATCCTAGGGCTTTCCACATGCAAATATAAGTAGTGACTGGCCAAAATCCAGATTGGGCAATGATCTTCTCTTTACCTAACATTCCCCCATAGCTTTGGTTGGATGTAGTGGCTCTCAGTTCATGTCATGAGCAGTTGAACAGAATGGCTGTGTGCAGTTAAGCAGTTGCTACATCTCACCCCAGCAGTGGCTTAATTTTGGTGGTTTTAATGATTTGTGTATGTATAACTCAGGCTGCAAAGTGCTCTGGAGCCCTTCTGGATGGCAGGTGTATATAAGCATAAAGCCATCATTAGCAGAAGCAGGTGTTTTGGCCTGGCAGGGAACTAGCAGGGCTTTCTAGAATTGTGGGGTTGTTTTCTTCTGTCAGCATGCTTTAAATTTCTGGTTTTGTTTCCAAGATTAAAAACACGAATGGAGAAATGAAATTAAACATCGCTGCCTGGCCGAGAGCTCTTGGCAGTTCCGTAAGTCAGTCACTTAAAGGAAGCTCGACTTCCAGTAGCGCAGATGTTTGTGCAGGGGCCAGAGTCATCTCTGTGACATGTGTAACCTCAACCAGGCAGAAATAGAAGAATTAATGAATGAACTTCTTTTGTTTTTTCCCTTTTTTCCTCACTGGCAGTGCTCGGTGCTGTTACTGTAATCACAGTGAGGTGATAGATTCCTATGTGAAGACAGAAACAGTAGTCAAAATACTGTGCACTCTGCATAACTGCATGGCTGAAGAGCTCAACACACATGTAGAAAATGTGAAGAAACTCAGATTTGGTGTGTTGCGTGTAGTCTCTGCTTGTGTTACATTGAGGGTTTGTTAAGTGGGAAAGGAGGGGGGAAATGGGTTGATGCAGAGGTGCTGTAATTGTGATTTAATATGAGGGCAGAAGGAGAAAATGATCTGACCAAATTGCTGCTTGTTGAGTCCTGAGATTGTAGGCTTTCTGGATGCATGTAATGAGTATCCTGAAATTTGACTGTGTGTGATGGAACTTTTTGGATAAAAGAGGTACGTCTGAGTGTATTTAGTTTGCTGTACTGATCCGTTCTAAAGATCTCATTGTATTTCTTGCATCTTTCTGCTCTGGTCCCTGGTTATAAAGGTCCTTCTATTGTCTTCAGCCTTCATCCTGTTTTTTCTTTTTTTTTTTCAAAGTCTTTCTGCAAGGCTAACAAAGAGAGGGATTGTGCATTTTGATACTCTGTCATCTCTGTCTTCCCTAGTATGTCCGGTTTTCTTATTAGGGCATAAACTCATACGGAAAAAGGAGTCTTTTGGAGGCAGGGAAGGAGGGGGAGGGAAAATGTACACTGACATTTAGAATAGAAATCTCAATTTCTCACTCTGAGAACTCTGAAGCAATTATAAGCAGCAGTGGAGACCCATGTATTCATCTGTTAATATTTAGCAGCAAATGTTGCTTTAGTTTTTAAACCGTGTAAAAACACCGCACAGCAATTTTAACTCCGCAAACCAGTGTCAGTTTGTGTGGACTTCGGGTCACTATTTGACTGGTTGGGAGTCAGGCTTCCGAGCTGATTGAAGTTGTTCTTGTTGAAGAATTATTTCTGTATTGAAATGGAGTGACACAGACATCCTAATAAATAACCATTAGTCCATTGTGATTTGTCTTGCTATAGCTTCATTGCTATATTGCAGGATCTGTACGTAAAATAGAACCCAGGAATTAAATGCTGCTTGTTGCCCTTTTAATTTACTCTAGCAGAATAGCAAAGACAGTTAACTTCAGCTTTGCTATTTTGAGGTTCATACTTTCAGTATTCTGTTAGTATGAATCAAAACAGGATCTTATGAGGTATGACCAGTAGTTAATTCTTCTCAGTCAGTGGGTGTCTTGTGTTGCGTTTCTTCACCTCTCCTCTCTTTTCCGTTCTCACTGTGTTCCCTACCTCTTTTTGTGTGTGTGTTTTATTCTGAGGTGCTTTTTTTTCCCCCCTTTGATTTCCGTCTGTCTCTGGGCCGTATCAGTGCACTTTCTTGATGCCCTATGTAGGCAGAACCTTCAAGGTTCGGTTTAGTCTGGCTTTCATGATACCACAGGGGAGTAGCTGTGGCACTTGATACAGAGGTTCCTAAGACACTTTGAAGATGCTGGCTATAGAGGGCATGGCTGTTCTAGAGGAAAAACTGGGGAGAAGAGGACAGGGTAAGAAGCAAAATAGGGCTCAACAAAGAACGGAGTGGGAAAGTTTGTAACAGAGGGAAAGAGGCTGATGCTACTTCTAGAGCTGAAGGGTTGGGTTTATAGGGAAATCTGTTGCTACTCTTATTGGAAACAAAAGATAAGCTGTGTCAGTTTGTGGTTTTTCTTGTGTCTCTTTTTCAACACAAGGGGCAATAGTTTTGCAATGTTAACTCTCAGTTGCTTTCATTTTGCTTGCCCTGTTCTGGGAAAAGGAGACTGGGGAGGAACCAGGAAATAGTCAACCAATAAATCTGACCTTGGTGGTAGGCAAGATGCTAGAGACATTAAGAAAGGATGAGATCACAAAACATCTGGAGAAATACGAGCTGATAATGGCTAGTCAGCTTGACTTTTGGAGGGTAAATCTCATCTGATGTAATTATTTGTGGAGAGATCATAGGAAATGGGCTGGATCCAGTGTACTGTAAAAAGTCTGCTTTGCATGACAGAGAAGTCAGACGCTGAGAATTACCTAGTACGCTATAACTATACTGTACTACATCTTTGGAAGAGATAGGATAGCCTAAAGATTGCTCATCTTCCTTCCACTGAGCAGACTACTTAAGTCTTTGACCATCTTTGTTCCTTTCCAGTGTCCTTTTAGAAATTCTAAGTCTCTATTCCAGAACATTTCTTTGTGTAGGAAAACCCATTCTTTAAGCCATGTTTTGAAGGGTGAAGTCCAAATATTCTTTGTCTTATTTTTTTTTCCCCAGTAAAAATGTCTCCCTGAAAATCATTATTCCAACTATTTCCCCACCTTTTTTGCAAAATACTTCCAGTTCTTTAGAGAAGTCAGGCCGTGTTAGATGTTTTTCGCTATGTGTGTAAACTGACTGTCTGGAGTGACACCAAGCACACTCTCGCTTTGAGTGGCAAAGAGGAAGAGCTCAGATGTTGTTGCCCACATTATTTATGTCAGTCCTGGAAGTTTGCTTTCATATTCTGTTTTGTTGTACATCAGAATAGAAACAAACAAGGTCTCAATTTTATGTCTAAAAGTGGGGTAGAGTCATAAATTACTGTTACTTGTTGTTAAAAGAGATCTGAGATTGAGAGATCTAGGACGTTGCAATCCGTGTTAAAGTGAGCCTGGGAATGCATGATGCAGTGGATCATGCAGAAACTGCCTGCATTGTCTTTCATCCTCTTTTTCATAGTTCCTTCATTTTCAATAAAGAAAAGGTAGGCCTCTGCAAAAAGTTGTGCACATACGGGTTTTCTGTTCTTTTTCTTTCAGTAGGCAAACTGAGAAGTCATCAGGTTTGGATTTAGGAAGAAAGAAGTACTAAATGCGTATGCTGGTTTGAGGTAAAGAGAGAGCAAGAGAGTAAGGCTAGCTTGTTGTTCTTGCAGGAGTAGTTTATGGCAAGGTGCTGTGCCACGCATTTTAAATTCGGCGCCTTGTCCTCACTTGAAAGTGTCTTCCCCTGTAGCCCCTGTGTGGATGTCAGCAGCTTCCTTCCCTTCCAGCATTCCCTGCTGGTGCTCCCCTGGCTTAAGCACCATCATCTGCACCCCTTGCATGTGCCTGCTGCTTCACCTGCCTGAAGTTGCTCTGTGTTAGCACTCCTAGACCTAGACTTTACTGTCTGAAAAAACTGGTGAGGACTTTGATCCTCTGAGAGCAGTACATGGTGACATGTAGTGTATTTCCTTTTATCCACTATTTATGTTTGTATTACTAATAATTCCCTTAAAAGTTACAGTGGTGATCGGTCTCAGTCTTATTTGGAAACAAACCTTATGATGTGTTGGAAAGAGGGATTTGCTTAACATTTGAGCATTTAGTTTGAATGTGTTTTAAAAGACACAGCATTGGGAAAAAAACAACTGTTAGCCTTGTGTTTTTCCCCGTTTCACCAATTGAAGTAACTGATTCGCTAAGAAAAAGAAACTGAGTCAAATCTTCCTTAAAAAGCCATCTCTGATGGAGGGAAGACAGAGGAGGGATTATTATTTTCAGAGGTATTATGTTACAGGTACAATATGCCTCTTACAGGGGGAACAAAAACCAGGAAACTGTGAGGAAAGAGGAAGAAAAAGAATGGCGAAAGAATAGCACCATATTAGGTGTGAAGTAGTGTGCTGCTGGTAGAAATATTTACTGCAACTGAAAGGGGGAAATAATGAAGACCAACGCTGAGTGCAGTTAGAACACATGTTATGGAACTCTGGGGTCATCCCCTCACTTCTTCAAGTTGAGCCAAAAATGTGAAAAAGAGAGCTGGTCAAACAGGATTGGGAAATCTGTCAATTTACTCGAAAGTGCATGGTCATATTTGAGAACAGCAGAGGTAAACAATCATCACAGACAGTGTCAGTTACTGTTTTCCTGAGTCTCCTGGGTGAGTTAGGAGAGCATGTTTTGATGTGCAGTCCAAAGCCCAGGCCATTGATAAACTGCATGTAGAAAAACACTGAAATCAGTGGTTCTGTGCATGACTACCGTGGTATTCAAAGCCAATATTGAGATGGAATGCAGCATCTGAATCATTTATGGGGCTGTCAAATCAGTCTTCTCTGCTTATCCTTTATTATTGTGTGCAGTTCTGGTGTCCTCAACATAAAAAGGACATGGAGCTGTTGGAACAGAGGAGGCCACGAGGATGATCAGGGGACTGGAGCATCTCCCATATGAAGACAGGCTGAGAGAGTTGGGGCTGTTCAGCCTGGAGAAGAGAAGGCTGCGTGGAGACCTCATAGCAGCCTTCCAGTATCTGAAGGGGACCTATAGGGATGTTGGGGAGGGACTCTTCATTAGGGACTGTAGTGACAGGACAAGGGGTAACGGGTTCAAACTTAAACAGGGGAGGTTTAGACTGGATATAAGGAGGAAGTTCTTTCTTGTGAGGATGGTGAGGCACTGGAATGGGTTGCCCAGGGAGGTTGTGAGTGCTCCATCCCTGGCGGTGTTCAAGGCCAGGTTGGATGAAGCCTTGGGTGACATGGTTTAGAGTGAGGCATCCTTGCCTATGGCAGGAGGGCTGGAACTGGATGATCTTAAGGTCCTTTCCAACCCTAACTATTCTATGATTCTGTGATTCTATTAATACACTCTTAATGAAGACCACAGAACAAGCATGTCAGAGAAATGGGTTTTCTGATGGTTGTGAACCACAGCCTTTGTAGGAGATCACTTGTTCTGGGGGGAAGCTCTAGTCTTAGAATAGTTCAAGTTGGAAAGGATCTTTAAAAATCATCTAGTCGGCCCCCTTGTCCTGAGCAAAGACATCTTTCACTAGACCAGGTTGCTCAAAGCACTGTCCAACCTAGCCTTGAACCCTTCCACGGATGGGGCAGCCGCAGTGGCTCTGGGCTATGTCTCATGGTGTTTTAACCCCCCCCTTATAATAAAGAATTTTGTCCTTATATATGCACAGTGGAAATTCACCCTCTTGCAGTTTAAAACCATTACCCCTTGTTTTGTCACTATAGGCTCTGTTAAAAGGCCTCTCAGTCTTTCTTACAAGCCCCTGTTATATGTTCAAAGGCTACAATGAAGTCTCTCAGCCTGTCTTCCTAGGAAAGGTCTTCAAGGTAAGCGTTAACTGGTACAAGAGTCAAACTCATTACATTGACACTGGTGTTCCTTGGGTGGACTTCAGATGCTGATGGAGGTCAAGGCTGCTTAAGACAGTCACTGCTAATTCTGAAATTTTAAGTGCAGCCTTTATGATGTTTACGGTGGCTTTATGAATCAGTTTTCACCTGTAGAAGTCACAAGATTTTGAAGTTTTGTCCCTTTTTCTTTGTGAAGCAGAGAAGTTTGCTAGTCCTGATGACATAGATTACAACTGGAAAACAACACCTTCGCTGTTAGACTAAGGAGAAGGAAAAGGGCCATTTAATTACTTCTGATGAAAGATCTCAAAAATTAGAGGATTTAAAATAATTCTCTGAAGTCTTAGCCTTAGCCGTATACCGTGCTATGTCTGCAGTTGTGTCCAAGGATCTGCCGATCAAGAAGCATGTCCTGATTAAACTTCAGAAAGGGATAGGAAAGGATAACTTGCATTTTCTGTGGGAAGCTTGATGGGTCTAATGGCTAATAGAAACATACAAACACGATTATAATTGAACTGCTTCTTTATCCAGCAAACTCGAGTTAAACTAAATCTCAAGATTTAAGAGAAAAAATACTGAACATTTTTTGCCATGTGTTTCCACAGGAGACTTTGTACATGCCGTGTTAAGGCTGCCATTGTAATGCTGCCATTGGGAAATATTTGCATTAAGTAGGGTTTATGCCCTGAAATACAGGGGTACACACTCTTGTATATTCTTGCCATTATGCCTAAGTTGGTGGTTCACAGTTGGAGTGTCAGTAACAAGTTACACCCTTGAACATACTTGGTAAGCAGTTCAAAATCCACTGCCAGGCATCTTCATAGCTGCAAAGTGTGAATACCACCATTTATTTGCTGGTTGCTTTTCAGGGCTTCCAGGCATGGGTTGTCCGGACTGGTGTGTTTTAGTGTGTCATACATACCCTTGCCCTTGCCTGTGGTCTGTAAAAGCCTTCTATAAATAGCAGTCAGTTAACTAAATGAAAGTGTTTTCTCTGTAATGCAGATTTTTGGGGGGTTTTGTTGTTTGAATTTTTAACATTTGATCATGCAGTCTCCTTTCCCTCCTATCCTCTTTAAGTAGAAATGAAATTTGGGAACACCAAGAGAAAAGGTGGCATTTATTTCTTAATTCAAGACTTGCCGTAAATGTGTAGTTGCATAGCTTTAACTATATGTTTGTTATTCCACTGCAAGCTTATGCATGGAGCAGACTGGAATCCAGTTGTGATAATCTATGGTGGTAATGCTGGTTGTGGGGCTTGGAAGGAGTTTTATAGGTGGAAATTGATTTCTTGACATAGGGTATGAATCCTTTGCCACTATAAATTCAGTAATCAAGTCATTCTGTTGTGTTCTTTGTGCTGATCTGGCAGCATCTTGAGAAAGACCATGCTTTAGACTAGGAGGTTAGGAGCCACTTATCATGGCTTTTTCTTCAGTAATTATTAAAAAAAAAAGAAATCTTGCCTTTTTTACATGGTTTGTAGTAGAAGAATGGTTTCGCTGCTTTAATACTGCCTCTGGTGATGTGTTTCAAGCAGTGAAGGACTAGGATAGTAGTTCTTCAACTTAAAATTTTCTTTGCATCAGAGACCATTGTAATTTTAGGTCTTCTAGTATAGGCACAAATGTTAGAAGGTATATAACTGCTGTATGTCCTAGGGTGGAAGTCGAAGTTGCCTTGTTACTTGGATTATAGGAAAAGTACTTATTCTGTATAAGAATTAGAGAAGAATTACTTTTTCATGTGCAGAAAATCACTGTGAACTTGCCAGCAATACCCTTTAGGTGGCTTGCAGAGATACTGCCTATTGAACTCTATTGCGACAGCTTGTTTCTGTCATTTTGCTGAAGTTTAGCCTGTAAAGCCAAGATATCTTGATCTGAGAAACGGGGAGATAGTTAAATTACATCATCATGGAAGAATACCAGCATACTTAGCTTTAAAGCCATTCAAGACTACATTGGCACCCCTTTGTTATACAGTGTAGCTGAAAACGAACTGCAGCAATAATGAACCAATCCATCTAAATCACAGCAGCTGAACAACTGACTGTTCTATCTCAAAATGCAAATGCCTTGTGTAGAATGGATTTAATTGTAAATGTTTGCTTAGTAGGGAATATGAGCCTTTTAGTTTGTAACAATAATTGTGAATACAAAGACCCACAGAATTTTAGGGTTTACATAGCTTGTCCCTGTTCTCATAACAATATTTCAAAGTCAGTTTTTAAAATGTACCATTTGGCTTTTTTCTAGCCAGTGAATAGAACTCTAAATGCCCAATCTCTAGGCGGTGTTTCGAAAACTGAAAGATAAATTTAGCTCTATGTATTTAGATCAGGCAGGATTTTCTGTTGTATTTCTTTCAAATCTATGCTAGGGCTTTTATAAAGCTTCAGATAATAAAAGGAAAAAGTGCTGACTTTCAGAGCTTGGATTTGGTTTTGCAGTGCAGAAAAGCCAAGTGTAACTTAGAATATTAGCATTTTCTCTGTGGTTCTAGTAAGGTGCCTCTCAAATGATTAAAAGGCTACTGTTAAGGATTTCTCTTCTAGTCAAACACTCCTCCCCTCTACCCCCTTTCCTCCTTCCCCCCCCCAATATTAAAATCTTCATTCTTTGTTAAAATCTTGAAGCATAGCTGGTGAATGAAAATCATGAGGATGAATTTCTGTCACTGATTTGGGTGAATTAAAATCACAGAATCACCAGGTTGGAAGGGACCTGTAAGATCATCAAGTCCAACCCAAAATGAAGTAGTTTTTTTGTTTTGGGGGGGGAAAGGGGAAAGCTAACCGAGCTTCACTAATAAAAAGAGAAAGAAGAACCTCAGCCTCCAGGCTGTTCCTAGGTATCTTTTTGTGTGAAGAAATACAGATAAAACTTTGACAAACCACACACACACGGAAGAAGTGTGCATGTTTATGCTTCTGTTGGCATTTTGTGTGTACTGTAATAGCCTTCACGTGTGGATTAGTCCTGAAAAAAAGGCAGCTAAGCCCCCTGAAGAATAGGCCTTTGTGACACTGGAGAAGTTTACTGTGCCAAAGTTATGGTAAGAATTTGTGAAGTTTGGCTGCTGAAGTACTTCCTTCCCCTGCTATGTTTTTAATGTTAGAAACTTGTGAGAGTGCAGTAGAGGGTGTTTTTTGGTTTGTTTGCTGGGTTTTTTGTTGTTTTTTTTTTTTTCCTAAATGACAATGCAAAGATTCATTTCTGAAACTAAACCACCCGTTCACATGACGCTGCTGGTTGGATATAAACACCCTGTTGATCTTGTTCTGCAGAAGTCTTCATTGGGCTTCCTTAAGTCATACAGAAATGCTCTGCTGCTCGTATTGGGGCTGTGCTGGGGATTTAGGCTGTATCTGTTCAGATTTAGTTTGCCAAATTGATGTCCCTGAAATACATGTTTTTACTTGGAACAGGGCCCTCAAAGCTGGGATGTTTTTCTGTGTCTCTTTTTCTGTCTGTGCTTAAAAGAGTTCATTCTGCTATCATGGGAGTGGGATTTGTTTTGCCTTTACTCCTCAGATAAAACTGAACCTGTTGGAGAGATGATTACTATTACTTAGTTGCGAAATTGTTTTCCTCTTACATATGACATTCTTTCTTTACACATATCTCATGTTAAAAGTTTTAGTTTGTGGGTAGGCAAATCAGCTTGGGATGAGGCCCTGCAGAGCACAGAGGGCCTAGAGGATGCTGGTAGCTACACTGCCAGGTGCGCCTCCCCAGTAGCCCAGGACATGGCTACAAGCTGTACAGCATATTAGACTTCCTGGGGGTTTTCTGGAGTAACCAAGGGCGGAATTTGAGTCCAAGGCTAGACTGTCATGGTGACAAAATATTTAGAAAACATCTTCTTGCTTGAAACAAAAGCTTGGATTGTGTAACACCAAGTAGCATCCCAGTGCAATAAACCATGTTGTGTATTTTTAAAGAGTTCTGTGTATTCCCTGACCATCAGCTCTTGCCAGATTTAGCATGTTCAGGTAAAATGCGGAATTTTTCTTCTGGACTGTTGCCTTTACAACCAAAGAGGGTTAATTCTCCCCCTTTACACACTGGTGTTGCAACAATGCAGCAACCAGATCTGGCCTCAGATTTTGAACATAGTGAAAAGCCCTGTTGAAGACAAGCAATGGAGCAGCTGCTTCTCTTCAGCCATGGTGGCTCACCTGCATTAAGAGCAGTTGCTTAAAACTTACTCTTTGTCACTGGCATAGGTTGATCTGATCCCAAGTGAGCTCTAGTCCTAGACCTGATGATTGCTTTTATTGGGTTAGTATGTGCTGTTCTTGCTGCAGTAGAAATCTTTTATATTGTAGGTGTTTCATCCTTCCATAGTAACTGCTATAACTTTGTTTTTTGAATGCTTCATGTTTTGAGATGTCCCAGCATTACTGATACCTACCCTCTGACTTGAAGCCAGAGGTGTGAAGTGGCTGTAGCAGATCATTCTTTGGGAATAATATAAAATGATTTCAAGGTGAGTAGAACGGTGGCAGCTGAGTGAAGAGTACTCGTCCGCCTTGTACAGGTCAGCATAACTGCGCCATTTGGTTAATGCATTTTTTTCTTCCCCAGTCTAGTCTATGTTTCCTGGGTAATATCAGTTGTAATTTCAGAGAAAAGCATGATTTTACATGTATACCTCCGGAGGTGGCCAGATTTCTGTCTGAATAGTGACTTGTCTCGGCTCTACAACTATAACCAGATCATCTGTAGAGACTTTTTTTTGATCTTCAAAGAAGTTGATGTTTTCAAAGTTGCTGTAGTTGCTGGAGTATACTGTTATTCATGGGAATGGAAAACCAAGCAAAGTATGGAGGAGGGGGAATATTCTTTTCTAAGGTTTGCATCATCTTGCATCTTTGTATGCTTGGCATGTAACAGTGTCCCATTCAGAGTGCTGCTGTGAACAGGGCAGAGCTCCGTCTTTCCTGCTGCTTTGTTGTTTCTCTAGTTGTATTGAGCTGCAAAACCAGCTGCTTTTGCTTTTCATACCTATTTTTACCATCTCTAATTTGCTATTAAGATGTTAACTTCTGCCTCCAGTTAGCCTAGTGTGTTTCTATACTGCAACTACAACATGGGGGCAAGCAGACACTTCTGTGCTTTCTCTTGTGCTACCCTTTCACACTTGGGAAACGGTCCCCCATAAACAGCTGCAGTACTGCTTTATTATCCTCTTTAAAAGCTCTCACTCCTTGTGTTGCTTATAAAAGGCCTTGATAAACTTGCAGTGCATGTGTACTGAGATCGCCGTTCACTGCAGTGCCCAGTATTGGTCCCCCTTTTCTGTGTATCTGGCCTTCTGTTATCCCCATCTTGTGACAGTAAACTCTGGAGAACAGAGCCTGTTTCACTGTTTTATTTGTACAGGAGGTGGCTTAGCTCCAGATGTGTATCTGAAGCTGCAGTTTACAGCAGTAATACAAATGATTATATTATAAAAAGCTGTATCTAATATAGGGAAAGAAAAAAAAAGATCAGATTTACTGTGGTAAGTTTTACACTTTTTTAAGGGTTGTTTTTTGGTGGCTTTTCTGTGGTGTTTTGTTTTTTGTTTGTTTGGTTGTGTTAACCCTCTGACAGGTTACTGGCAGGAATGTGCAAAGATCGGTGTATATATGAAGTTTTCTTACCATTTTGAGGAATCCTCCTCCCAATGGCCAGAGGAAAGCTTTCTTAGCAGCTACTCCAGGCTACTAGGAATGGGCTGTTTCACAGCAGCTCTTGGTGTCTTGAAGAGGTTTGCTTACTTCTGCAACGAGACTGAGTGTGCTTATGGCAGAACCTTGTGTTTCTGGAGACTTTTCTGTTTTCAGGCACCATTTTAGAAGTGGAATGACACACAACAGGATGTGTGGTTGTTGATACACGTTCACACTTCAGAGGCCGTGCATAGCTTTTTGACCATGTACAGTCCTGTGCTATTTCTCTCATTATTCGTGTGGTGAAATAAAACATGGAGGAACATGGAATTCATTTTTCCTTTTTATGTTCAGTACACACACAGACTGTTTATTGATATTCATCTTTCTGCTGACTCTCGCAATCCTCAAACTGGTTTCTGGAGGCAAGGAGATTAAAATGAGGGCACATGGCCAAGCAGACTTGAGGTTTTGTTCCTCAAATTTGATTTGAAAGTTGCAGTTTGATAAAGTTGCATTCTTCCTGGGTTTTGCCATGGAATTTTTATAATTCTCTTGATTAACCTACATGTATTGTTAGTGTCAGGATTTGTATGTAGAGTTTTGAATGGCCCATCTTTGAGAGGATGATCAGACCACATCATCTCTAATGGCTTCTTTCAACATAAAGTATTCTATGATTCTTGACCAGTTAGATATTGGGAGTCTCATGTAAAGCCCAGCCTGATTCTGAAGGAGAATAACCACCCCATTTATAGAGGTGTTACTGTAGGTGTTTGGTTATAGTTTTGGTATTCCTTGCAATGGCTGTCAAACAGAAAATAAATAGCAGTTCTGTGTTGCCAACAGGCCTGTTCGCTTTTCAGTGTTCACTGATCTATTCAAATACAGAAGTTGGGAGTTTTCAAGGGAAAGGTTCAAAACATGGAATAATAAATCTTGCTAATTTATTACTTGTTAGCAATCTGCGTCTGTGCTTTGGAACCAAAATTTGCTTTTTTGCTTTAATTATTAGAATGTCTGGCTTACTAAGATTGTTATATAGCAGTGACGCTGATGGGAATTCTGCTTTCTTTTGGTTGGTTGGATGTTGTTGCTGTGAAGCTTGCTCTCAGAAAGTAGAAATGTTCCTTACGTCATCCCAGCCTTTCACTCTTTTGTAGTCTTGGTGTAAAAGAAGGGGGAGGAATAGGGGTAACAGGATGCATGGTGGGGCTAGCTCTGTTCTTTCCTGTCGTCTCTAAGCAAGGTTTTAGTTATGTCACTGATGGAAGTTGAATTAGGTGCTTTGATAATCACCTTCGGGGATAGCTGGTTGACTGCAGTTCTTTGAGACTCTGATCATGGCAGAGGAGGTGAGCTTTAGGTTCACATTGTGTTGCTGGTGGCTGAAGTTTACAGCATGAGCCTTATAAAGGTAGAGACTTGGGCCATAAGGTCCAGCTGTCATCAGTGATAGACAGCATAGCCTGCTGATAGCTGAGGTGACCTGGAAGCTGAGTGTGAGCTGAGCTGATGCCCTCTGTTAGCACCAACTTGCAAATTTCTTCCTTTGTCCCAACCAGTATAGTGACTGTGTCCTTTATCAAGGCCTGTTCGTTATGGTTTAAGAGTGGGCTGTCATCCTTTGGCTGTTGAGCAGCCACTTTCTGGAGTCAGACTCAATAAAGCAGATGATCCGTAAGGTAATGGAGCTCTGCTGTTTGTTGCAGGGTAATAGTCACCTCAGATGGTTGACATTAAATGCTGCTTTATGAATGCCCTTAAGTTGTAGGAGCTTATTTCGCAACTGGTGCTTTGGATGGCTGCAACTGGAGTCCCAAAGGACACAGTAAATTTTGGACCTAATTTGCCATTTCACTTAGAAAAGAGAGCCTTTGAGCACAGGGTTGAAGTTTGGCTCAGCCAGAAATGGGAAACCTTGAGCAGTCTCCAGCCTCTGGAATTTGTTTTATCTGAGACAAGATTGTTGCGTGAAGTCTGAAGCCAAGGTCTCCGAATGAAACTACATCAAACCTGTGTTTGAAATGGGATAGCTGTAGTTCACAGAATCACAGGATAGTTGCGGTTGGAAGTGGCTTGTGCAGATAGATCACCTAGTCCCCTGCTACAGCAATTCCAAAGGTTGGGATTTTTTTATTTCTTACTGTTTTATAACCTAAAATCCCTAGAACAGGGAGGTTCTAGAAGGATGCATGTCTAATACCAGCTTCCTATTCACTCATTATTTTAAAATTGTACTTATGACCTGACATGGATTTTTTTCTTTATTTATTTTTCTTTGTCCTTCAAAAACTTGATCTGTCTTCCTTCCTTTCCCCCCAATACCAGGATAGTGCTGACTACTTTGGAAATTGTTTTCTTTGTTCAGATTTGGACTTCTGAATGCAAACAATGCTTGAATCTGATCTGCTTTTCCATTTTTGCTGGGCTGGAAATGCTGTTAATAAAAGGCATAGGCATTCCCCCATTCCTTGTTGCTCAGGGCATCAAGTTGAAGGCAGAGCATCAAGGAGCTCAAGAAGTGGCTGGTGTATTAAGAGTACCAGCCTGGAACTGAGAATTGAAGCCAGTCCTACCCTGCTCTGGCACAAACTTCCTACTATATGATCACCTCGGATAAGGTTATTTTTATCTCTGTATGCCCTAGTTCCCTATCTGTAAAATGGTGATAACAGCACTTCCCTACTTCACGGGGATGTTGTGAGGACAAATGCAGCTCAGGCTGAGGGGCTTTTGGAAACTTTGGTAACTGGGAGCACAGATGGAAGAAGGGAAATGTTCCGCATAAAAGCTTTCTGTTCTTCAGGCCCAGTGGTAGGTTATAGTGCTTATGTGAGCATGACTTCCACTGAAGTCATGGCTTGACTGGTGCTATGTCTTTTCTCTGAATGTTTCCTTGCTCACAACTGTGTGCATACCAGCAAAGCACTTAACGTCCTTGCTAAACAGTATTGTTTGCATCCTTGGCTGCAGCTCTGAGAACCCAAGAGCCTGGGATGAGACTTGCTGCTTGTGTGTTTGCCAGTGTGGGCTGCTCACAGTGACTGAATGGAGTATGTGCTTCTGGCAACAGCTACCCAGTGCATTTCACAGCTCACTCACACACTGGAAGGAGTTAAAAATACGTATGAATGGATTTTCACTTGCGAAATTCAAACTACTGTAGCAGTTACTCTGAGCAAGCTGTGGACCGCAGTCTGACCAGAAGCAAGCAATTGTCCTTGACATAAATGGTTAAATTTCATAGAAACCACATCCTTTGTGTTACTACTGACAACATAACATTCCTTAACATTTGATTTCAAGTGGTGCTTTATTACCCATGCAAACATACTTTCTTTGGAAGGATTTCTGTCCAGAGACACCACAGAAAAGTGCAAACCTTTTTCCTTTTTAATGTGGACTTCATAGTGCTTGTTTATGTATAGTACAAGCAGGTAAGAGACAGGAAACCTTATCTGCTTAACATTTACATTGTCACATGTCCAAGGGCAAGCCTGTGGTGAGTTGAATATTTGTTCAATCAAATCTCACTCATGCAAATTGAAGTGTGTTTTGGGGAAACTTTCGGGCCAGGAGGTAGGAGTGTGCTTTGCTTATTGCTTGCTCATTGAAACACACGGTTCATGTCATCTTCCTTCTTCACCTGCTTTGATAAATTCTATATTTAGTTGACTCAGCCCATCCACTTGAAGAGGACAAAAATAACATCAGTGTAATCCATCCTCTCTGTCCTTTCCTCTCCACCCCTTCCCTCCCCTTTCCTTTCCTGCTGCTGGGTTTAGGGCATTCAGTTGTTTGGGAAGTGATGGATTTTTTTATTTGTTTTGCTTTGTTTCCGTACAAGGAGGGTTGGGAGCAGGAGAAAACATTTATACCCTGCAATAAAATTGTTGTGAAGAGCATGCAAACTGTCAGAAACACTTCCTCATCTCTTATAACATTTGCTGAGGGGTCAGAGTGTGTGCAGAGTGCGTGAAGGGAGGTGGAGCACAGGGGTTGGGAAATGACTTGCATGTGGCATACATCTGTCTGACAAAAAGCCAACCATGCCAGGGGATAAATGGACAAACAAATAGTGTTTCTGTTCTGAACTCGAAGGTTGAACATGAAGTTTGCACAGGAGCAACTCTTCAGATAAGTTTCCAATGGACCTTGACTCCTGTTGTGCAAACATGTAGAAGCTAGCACAAGAGGAGACTGTTCTCTAAATTCCTGCTCGGGGGAGGATCTGCAACATAGGCTCTGCTTCATATGGCTTCTCCTGTGTCCAGCAGTGGACATCTAGCTGTCTGTCTGTATCTATCTAACCTATCTGTCTATCTCAATTATAGAATCATAGAATGGTTTGGGTCGGAAATGGTCTTAAAGATCATCTAGCTCAGTGCCCCTGCTGCTGGCAGGGACACCTTCCACTAAGCCAGGTTGCTCAAAGCCCTGTCCAACCTGGTCTTGATACACTGTCTCACAACTCAACACTGACCAAAACCCCCAGAAGTATTTAAGTGCGTAACCCCTTGACTTTAGCATGAATTAAAGACAAAATTAGTTCAGCACTTAATGCTAATCTAGCTGTGGATGCTGACTGGTTTTTATCTGCAAATTGGATAAATAATGTCCACTGAACTTACCAAAATATTTGCTGCCTGTGTTATCTGAAATATTACTATCTTCCACTATTGAGTTGATAGGGATTTGAGGGAAACTATTGTTTTGGTGAAACTGCTTTGAAATACAGCTTGCCAAGTTCTTGTATCTCAAGCTGAGTGCTGGGTATGTTGTTGTTCCTGACAGACACATTGTCTGGGGTTGTAGAGGGAGTATTTGTTCCCACAAAAAAATGCCACTTTTTGTAACTTCAGCAATTTTTAGGTTGTGCTAAAGGGGAAAAACCTTAAATTGGTGCCTAACAGAACTCAAGTTGGTTTTCATGATTTTTTTCATTCAATGTCTACGTTTCAAACGAAAGTAAGATTTTTTTTCCCTTAGTTTTGTGTTCATGGAATTACTGCAGGACAGGATGAAGGAAGAATTGGCTTTGAAAACTAGTCACTAATTTAAAGACTAAAATTCTCCTTCCATCTCTTGCCTGTGCACCATGAAAGCCTGAGCCCCGTGACAGTGTCAGTGGCAGTGCTGCCCCATTTTGACTCGCAGCACCCTTGGTGGCACAGGTCTGGAGGATGACTAATTGTATCACGTAGGGACTTCTGTGACATGAGGTGTGTTGGCAGTACAGTGGAGCTGCTAACCAAACCTAGCTTTCGTTAGGAGCCTAAATCCCAATTTGAACCCCTAGGCCATAGATTTGGAACGGGACTCGCTACTGGAGCCTGCCTTGCCACCTCACCTCTGTGAGGCAGCATCTGGTTGCCTTGGCCCCTGTGCTCTATCCTGCTGTTAAAGCAAAGAACACTTTAGTTTTTAGGCTTGTTAATTCCTTACTTTGCAAACACAAATACGTGCTCTGGGTGACTGAAAAGGAACAGGCCCCAAATTGAGAGTGCACTTCTTATGGTTCCAGGCATAGTCTGGGTTGCACGATGGTACTGGGCAGGCCAGCCTGCCTAGCAGGCATCTGCTTCTCTGCCTATTAAGTCAAGTCAATATTCTCCAAACTGTAATTTTCACTGTAATGATGGATTACACTTGTCACAGTTTACAGCATTTTGTTTTGTGAGTTTAATAAAATAAAACAGATTCTAATGCTTATTATTTCTGAAGTCCACTATGTCTGAACTAAAGCTCAGAGTATGCAAGACAAACTATGCTTTAATTTTACAATTGTCTGATGGGACTTTGCGATTTATTTGTTGTTACTTCCTTAATGATGTTGCAGTCAGAGGCACTGTTTTGCTAAATGTTGTGTAAAAAGTAAATTGTAGCACAGCAGATGTTGGTATTTGGATGGATGTCGGTGCAATGGGGGGACAGCAACAGTCATCTCTGTCAGCTGTCTTCAGGCTCGGCAGGCCTGCTGCGTGGTTACTTTGGTGTGTAAAAACAGCTCGTTTTGCAACTGGGAAGTTTGGCATTACATTTGGCACCGAGCCACATAACTGGGTTAACGCAAGTGTTTATCCAGCAATTTTCTCAAAATTGGTAACTTGGAGGAAATGTTTATTAAACTTCAGTACAAAGGAAGGGGGAAATATGACCGGATCCCTTCTTTTTCAAAGGCATTCATGTTTGTAATGCTAAACCCCGTTTTTTGTATTCTTTTTATTTCCCCCACCCCGTCTGTCTTTTGCTGTTTCATCATCAGCCTTTTTGCAGCTTACTGTTTACAGTTTCCTTTTTCAAAGATTAAACCAGGAAGGCATACCTGATGAAATGCAAAGTATATACAGTGCCATAACCACCTTTCTCTCCATCCTGTGTGCTCTCACGAAGTAGGTGCAAAGAACTGAGGACTGCAAATGAAGCTATTTAATTGCCTCCACCCCCTGTTCAGTAGAGATTCTAACTGCAGCATGGAACAGGAGCCCTGTTCTGCAGAGCACTTGATTTTTGTACGACAAATTCCTGTAAATTTTATCTTTGGGTTAAGTACAAGAATCCTTGCAGGCCATCAGGAATTTTTCGTAGATCTCCTGTCAATATTGGACATACATCTTTATGGAAAAAGCAGTTTGGACCACATTTTCAGTTAGGAGGGGCAGGAGAAAGCAGTGGTTTTGTAAGTCAACAGCAGCAATTTCAGTTGGGTTTTATACCTGAAATTTGGAACCTGTTGATTAAAGGTTCATTGAGAAACTTTATCATAATGGAGACATTTTGGATTAATTTTTCTAGTCTAGTTTAATCTTGTACTGCTGCTGTGAAGCCTTGAAAAGGCTCCCATTTCTCTTGGAAAAGGGAAGGGGATTAAACTAAGAAATTTGGATTCTCTGTTGAGGGGAAGAAAAGTATGTAGACAAACATATTCTCAAACCAGTGATAGCAAACTGATAGTGGACTTGTGCTTAGTTAATTCTGTAGTCGAACTGCAGTTTTATCACGAAGTACAATATCGGGATGGTAATTTTCATGTGGGTCCTTTTTCTCTCTGCCTCTCTCAGCAGAGGGTGTTGCCTGTACCTCCTGATTTCTGTACCCAAATGTGGGTTCATTTAGAAAACAGTAATTTGCAAGGTCTGCCCACTACAAAGATTAATTTAGTGTGTTGTGGATAAATGAAAATTGCAGACTGCTTTCTGGAAATGTTTTTGTCTCTTACCTTGGTACTGAAGCTGATGTTAAAATAGTTTTCACCCACTGTGAAAGGAGAGGAAGGAAATAAATGCATGAAAGCATTAATTTGGGAATAAACTAAAGTTTATAGCTTCCAGTGACCAGAGGATGGGCTGAGTTTTGGAAGATTTCTCTATGAGCACTGGCTCTGCCTGCGAAGCAGCAGGGTCAGTGCAGCGATGTGTGCTCATGGCCAGGCTCTGTGCTGGCTCTGTTTGACATGCATACGTGTATGTGTGTGCGTGTATGTACACGATGTAGCTTTGCTATTTAAACTTGCTCTGATTGGCTGTGTTTCACGGGGACCTGAATGGGGAGCAATATTCACCCCACAGGCTGGGCACAACCTGCCCTTCCAGCTGCTCATGTTTCTGCTGGGATGTGACCTGGACCAGGACTGGTGGTGGCTACAGCTGGTGTGGCCTAGAACGGGAGTCAGACTTCCACTTCTCCCTGCCCTGCCTGTTCTCTCAGTATAGCCCAGTGCCTTCCTACCTGCCCAGCAGAGATCCAGCTCCAGAGGCACCCCTTTGTCAACACCCTCCTCTCTGGTGCAGCCAGAGCGCATCATCTTCAGCTGGGATGGATACATCTTGGCTCATGTCTGCCACACTGCCCTGCGCAAGGTGCTTCTATGCTCCCCCTTTCTCCTGCTGCTCCCCTCCTGCCTTGTTGGCAGCAGCAGGAAGGTTTTCAGGGTGGCCTTGCTTGGCTTGCCCTGTGGGGCAGCAGAGGAGGCCCTAGCAGCTGCTGCCTGAGCTTATAGCATCAGATCAGGGACCAGGGAAAGAAAATGCTGTAACCAGAGCACGCACTAAGCATCTAACAGCAAAGCAGGGTGTGCATGCAGGGTTTTCTGTACATGTGCATGTACCTTGCTTTGCAGAAGTCCCTGAGGCATGACATGGCCCTAGATGACCTTCCTCAGGAACGTTACCCCAGGTGACCTGTAGTTTGGTTTCTCCCTCTCTCTCTTTCTGCCTTTCTCTATCAACAAGGCAAAACAAAAAACCTGGTATATGTGAGTTTGAAGCTTTATTTACAGCTTTCTGGTGTTCTCATTCTTAAAGTGTGGGAACATAACTCTCATGAACAGCTGCTGAAGCTGTTGGAAGTTCTACAAACCCAAAGCATAGCTGTAACCTAGCTAGGCAAGTGATGTGTTTTGGTGTTTGTTTTACTTCTGTTCTTAGGGGACATGCAAGTCAAGAGTGGGAAGATGAACTACAGAAAGCAGACTGTGCTCAGCTGTGGGACAGCAGTTTTGGTATTCAGGTGGTAGAGGAGATGTACATGGTGAGGAACAGTCGTGTGGTGTGCTGTGCTTGAAAAATCAGGTGCAGAGGAAAGCTGCGTCCCTGACCTCTAAAAATGCAGTGGGGCAAGTGCCATGTTTGCATATGGGAACTGGTGCGAGTTTAGGGATGGCTGGGGATGCAGAGCGATCTTTGTTTTTCCCCTGGGAATGGGAGCAGTTGCAAAAGAGGAGACTGGAATTTTTGCCTTGTCTTCCCAAAACAACAGTACAGGTCACTGCAGGCTAGAAATCATTATTCAAGCTCCAGTCTTCCTGTGCCCATCTGTTTTGTTGCTTCTGTGTGGTACATACTTCTAATTTTTGATGCCTTTAAAAAATAATAGAAAAAGAAAATTGGCTTTAACATACTGAGATGCTGTTGCAACATGAAAATTAATTCATGGTCATAGTGTCCAGGTAGGTCAGTCTTTATTCAGGTGGATCTTTATTTCATTCCTGCTTGTGAAAGGAGCAGCTTTTCATGTTATTGTCTGGAATGCGTTTCTCTTGGAGCTTTGAGCAGTTAGGGAGAGGTACAGCTTACTAGAATGATTTTGGGGTTCAAAAATAATAGTCACAATTATAGGTATGTTTTTTTAGTAGTGCATATGTATGTTCCAATATTGCAGGGCTAAGTTGTGGTACCACTGAAATCCAGCCTGATTATACTGAGACTGAAGATTTTTGCTGGTTCTTGTAAAAATAAATCAATGTTAGTAGTGTTTAAAGTGACAGAGGTGTGTCCAGCTGAGTCTGTGTCCCTGTTGAGGCAGCATTGTGGATTGCGCTTGGCTTTACAGTGGCGAGACACCTAAGTCCAAGGCACAGAAATCCTTGGCAAGGTTTCTTACACCTGCGTTGCTCGGCTGAGCTTAGCACCAGAGCTGCAGCAGCTTTGTGCTCTCATGTTACCCAGTGGTGAAGTTGCTTTAATAAATTCTCAGTATGCAATTAAGTTATTTTGCAAAATTCCTCTGAACTGAGGCAGGCACTCCTGTTATCTGGAGGCGACTTTCCTTGCTGAGTTTGGGGTAGTGAGTCAGTGAAAGTTATCTCTGGAATACTAAATTTGGAGGCGTAACCAGGAGGTTGCCATGATAACAAATATTAGAACTTGCTTTCTGGGAAGTGCTTGTAATTTTTCCATTGATTGCCATTAAATGGCTCAAGATAAATGAAACTTATTAGAACTAACATGGTCTTCATGTACTTCTCCAGGGTTTTGCAGACTTGGTAGTGATGAAATGGAGAAGTCCAAATTAGCCCCAGACATATAAATAGCACACCCTTTTTCATGTTGCTTCTTATTTTTGCCATTGAAATATTTGTTTAACTTGGCTTTTATGCATCTTTCTATGAAATATTTACCCAGTAACTGTCTGTATAAACATGTTTAAAATTCCGCGTTGATTTTTTTTTCCTTGGCACTCTTAAAAAATTTCCTGATGCACAGCATGATCACACAATTACTGCTAGAGCTTTTATTGTAAGTGGCCTAAAACAACTCTGTATTTATGTTGAAAATTAGGACTCAGACCCAGAAGCTGAAGGATAACAATACAATGTGCTAATTTCTCACCCTCCATAAATTGTTCTGCAGCTTAGTTTTCACAAATAGAGCTTTTTTTTCCCTGTTTCAAACTGCTTCTGAAGTTGGTCCGTATTGTCTGTTTTGGAAAAGCTGCTATTCCCATAAATCTCGCCTGATATCCCTTAGCCTTTTTTTCACCATTTCTTTACAATCCCATGAGGTTTTGATTTGCTTTGTGAATGACCCAATGATCTAGTAATGGGAGCCTAGAACAGCGAGCCAGGGGCTCGCTGCGGATGTTTTCTGCGTGGCTGCGTCCTGCTTTTTCCCTCCCCTGCACTTGCTTTCCCATGTGCATCCACCCCCCAAGTTACCAGCTCACCTCTCAGCCTCACCAGATTTGGGGTTTTAATGGGGAGCCTCTGCTGTGTACTTTCCAGATTCGATGTTAGCAAAACAAATAAATGCACCATGAAAATCACTCTTGCCTGAGTCTTTGGCTCTCCTAATCTTTTTTTAATGGGGCAGAGTGGGGGAAGGAACTAAAGTAAATTTTTAATCAATTAATGATGGTTTTCCTGAATGTCCTCTATGTGTTGGCAGCCCTGGGGATACAAGCTAAAACTGCGTTTTCAGACTGACTTTGTTTGATCTCTGGAAGAGCTTTGGTTTGTGTGCGTTTCACTGCTTTGTCCCCTCTTACACTATCTGTCAGTCTCTAGATAGGATTTACTGAAGAACAGAACTGAGTAGATCATATTCAAATAAGGCATGTGTTCAGATAAGCGCAAGAGGCACAACTAAGGATGCTTATGCTAAGAGGTAAAGTAATTATATCAGCTTTTAGATAGTCTAGAAAAGCCCTTCATTGTTCTAATACACCAGGGTGTGGTGTGTTTGGTGGTTTTGGTTTGGGTTGTTGTTTCTATTTTTCTCTGTATTTTTAGTAGAGATCATAAAATCTTTGGAGGATTAAGTCACACCTTTTATATAAGTACATGCAATGTATGTAAGACCTGGATTTGCAGAAATACTGGTTGTATTAACTGCAGTATGAGCTCGAGGAATAGTTGTGGGTACCTTCCCCCTCAAAGGGAAGATGTTTAAAAAGTTGCAGAGGCTTACTAGTTTCAGTGCCTTGTTAGCTACTTGTGCTGTTTTCCATCATAGGTAAAAATTACCTGGGGAGAAGTAATTGTTCCAACCATGCTGAATTCATTTCAGTGAATCTGATACCTCCTCTGTCATTTTTGTATATTTATAAATATTAGAGTGTTGGGCATCTGTCAAAAGCAGAAGATATGTGATGTCACTTTCTGTTACAGGAGCTTGTTTTGTTAAAATGCTGTAGCTGCTTGCGAGTATACTACAGAAAAGATTTCCCTCATTGTGTTGGAAGCCTCATGGTAATTTTGAGTCCTTTCGCTCCCACCATGAGGTAGTGGCGATGCAATTCACTCTGAAGTTGTTTTCAGTGTAGCCAAAGAATTCACTTCATACTTCCCTGTAATTTATGTAGCTATCCTTAAAACTGCTGGTTTTTTAATGAAACTTCATTTACATCTTCTCCCACTGGAGACAGCTGTAGGTTAGTACTAGCCTGACTAAGCTGTGCCAAAGGTAGGAGTAAGGAGTTTTTTACATGCTGATTAATTCTCTTTTGCTCCTTTGGGAATATCTGGTATTGCTTAAATTGATTGCTGTAAGCAATATGGCAACATTTTTGACCTTCTAAAGCTGAAATTCAGCAAAAAAAGAAAAGAAAAAGGGGGGGTGTGTGTGAACAGAAAAAGGAAAACTCTGAGTTTTACATAACCATACAGTTGAAATGCAGTGATTAAAAAATACAGAGGTGTCATCTTCTGCAGCGGTGGTGTTGGCCGATGATCTCAAACCCTTTGACAGAGATGGAATTGAAGAATGTGTTATTTGCCCATCTCCTGCATGGAGAACATATTGGGTGAGAATTTGTTTTTCTTTCTCCATAAACTGACTTTTCATCTCTCCCGTGGCCTAGCTTTGTGCATCAGAGCACCCATTCCTTGCCTTTGTTAGGTGTTCCCCATCTGCACTGTTGTGTAACTAAAGGCAGAGGTAGCTTCCAATACAATTGGTTTTCTACACAGTGCTCCCACAGAGCTTTGTGGGAAGCGCCAAGCCAAGGCTGTTTGTTGCTTTCTGAAGTTAATTTAGAGATGTGGGGTGCCAGGTGACCAGGAGTAGCCCTCGTGGGGCTCCCTTTGTTGCTTGGAGGCCAGGCCCCTCAGCCATCCCCCTTCCCTCCCCTCCCATATTCCCTCAAGATATGATAATGAAGCAGGTGCCCTGTATGGCAGCTTTCTGTGAGCGTGAGAATCGACAGTAGGTTTAGAAAAGCCGGAGCCGAGCCGGAGGAGGAGGAGGCGTTTCTTCTTAACCTGTTGGCAGTCACGTCACTCACTGCCATGCGGGCTGCCGGCACACTCCACAACCTTCCAGCTGCCCCAGGGAAAATAAAGCGGGGAGCAGATTTACCGTGCCCTGAATTATCCCATTGCAGCCATGGGACCCCACGTTAGAGGAGCCAGCCTGCGAGCTGCAGAGCCCTGGCCTGGCGCAGGCGGGCGGCGGGCTGACCTCCCGCCCTGCCGGGGAGCGTGCCAGCGGCAGCCCCGGCCGCCTCATTGACATTCAGGGCACAAGCGGTGCCTCCGCAGCTGTACGCTGGAGGTGGCGGCTGAGGAGGCATCCAGAGAGGGGCCCAAAAACATCATCAAAGAAACTGCCCCCCTTGGCTGCGCCTCTCAATAGGCAGGCAAACCAGAGATCTTCTCACTGAGCATGTTGGGAAAGACGTAACCTCCTTTTTCCACCCCTCTTTCTTTCTTTTTCTTTTCCCCAGAACCTGGCACTGTGCTTAACTATCTTGTTTTGACAGTTTGTTGAGGAAAGGGAAGAGTGGTGCACCAGCCTGGTTGGTGTCTGTGCAGCTATTTTTAAAAAACAACATGTTTGAACTGAGAGTTTTCATTCCGGTCACCCTAGGCTTAATTTTTTGGTGTCAAGTCGTTAAGATCCAGAATTAGCTTGCTGTGTTTGGAAAGGGCTTCCTTCCGAGTGCTTTAGAAATGCAAAGGCAAGTTTTCAAGCCCTTTCTGTTTCCAAATCTGTTTTGATTTCAGCAGGTCTTGCAGGGAGCAGACCTTACCCTATTTACTCAAGCAGCACAAACTAACTAAATCTGACCCACTCTTCAGCGCACATGAGATGGCAGGTTCGAAAGCTTCACATCTTTAAGGAAGCTGGCATCTGATTCACCAAAGCCTTATTAGGCCAACAGGATAAAGACTACTTCTCATAGCCATTGAAGTCTCAGAAATGAGTCACTCTGCCTTTGACTGATGGCACATTAATGCTGTGATTGGCGTGATTTTTGTGTTTCCCTCGTACGGTTCAGGGCAGTACATCGAGGAATGTCATACATCTTTGGAGTGTGTGGGAACGTAGGGAAAGCTTGCATAACTCCAAAGCTCTAATATTTTGAGTGTTACCCTTAATTATAATTAATGGTGATAGTTTGGATGCTCAGAGCAGAAAGTTTAATGCTTTATTTATCCATGGATTTGTGGTGGTCACTTGAGTTCATGTCATGTAACTGAGACCTTGTTTTCAATTGGTTCTCCTGGGCTTATTTGGGTTACTTTGGGGCATAAGCAAGTTAATAGTCGGTCCAGCACTTTTTGAACTATCGGGGGTATCACTGGATGCTGACTTAGTTAACCTAATGACTTTTTATTTTCAAACCATTGGTATGTATAAGTTGATTAAAAAAAAAAAGCAGAGGCTTCTTAAGTATAGTCTGTTCTGAATTAAAGGGTGTGGTGTTGGCTTTGAATGAGCTTGATGCAGCAACAAGCATGCAGCAGTTGGTAAATAAAGATGGATTTTCTTTTGTTCTGCTGGTGCTTGCTGCTCATTATTCTCCACTTACCCTGTGAGCTTCCCAGGGAGTGGCAGCTGTTTCTGATGTTAGACACTCTATCAGTTGTAGACAGCTCCAGATTCGGTGAGGGGAGGAAAATAACCTAACCCTGCATTATTGTAAATCCTCAGTAGAATTAACTTTTCATGAACCAAAAGAGTTTTGTGTTTAACTTTTCCTGAAATATTCAGGCGTGCTTTGCTGTTTGTGTTACTTGGAAAAAGCTTTTCTGGCATGAGATGGATTTACATTCTAAGTGTGTGTTAAGTGTTATAATGTGCAGCGTGTGGGGGCAGACACAAGGCAATAAAGGGAAATTGGTCTATAACAATCTTCATGTATATTTCCAGATACATACAGTTTGGGAATCTTTGCAATTTGGAAATTGCTTGGACTAAACAGAATGGTACATAAAGATTTTAAATAATAAAGCTAGCAGGCTGCAGAGGAGTCTATTTGGTTCCAGGATTTTATATGTAGGATTTATAACCCATGCTTTTGCTTTCCTGTCTCTGCAGTGTTAGCATTCTGTACTGAAAACAAAGAAGGCTCTGCCAGGGCATTACACAAGCAATGAATCAGAGAGGAAAAAATGTTTTGCTTTGTAAATTGTTCATTTTTCCATGGTGGATCATTATTATTATTTTTTCAGTGTTGTCTGATAGCATTTGCTACACATGCTTGCATTTACTGTATTCAGTACAGTTCTTCTGGTGTGACTGCATAACTACGAGTATTGGTGACTTCAAGTAGCTTCTTGGGATTCTTAAAAACAAAAACATAACATGAACAAAAAACACAGGACAAAAATTGGAACAGCTCAGTTCACTCTTCAGGCATGACAGCTTAGTGCATGTATCAGAGGAAGGAAAAGGTGTTAATGTTTTTCAGTCAGCTTTGTCCAGGTGGTTCCACAGAATTATTTTCTCTGTATTGACCAACTCCTTTTCTGCCTGAAATACTCAGACTTGCTGTCATGATCAATGTGGTCCTTCTCACATGTTGCATGAATTTTGTAGTGTTTTGGCTAATCCTAAAACTTAAGTTTGTTTCTCAAGAATACATACTTTGTACACTTTCTTGTTGTTCAGTTTGTGTTTCAGAACTTCTGTAGAGGAATGATAGTTTGCTCTGGTATTAGTGATCTGATTGGGAAGTCAGGCACCAGGCAACGTCTTACCAGTGTGCTGCAAGATGCAGAAGTACAACCTTAGTGTGTTATATGATAAAATTTATACCTCCGATACTTCAGTGTGCCTCATGCTACAAGGCATGGGCAAGTATCTTGGCAAGGGCAGTAATCAGTAGTATGTGTTCTTGCCATTTTACAGGTTTCATTAGGCTCCAGATATGTGGAAAAAGAAGTTTAAAATCATGTTACTTTTTTGCAAATGGAAAGGTGGATCAGGACGCAGAACCAGCTGAAGCAATAGCTAAGGGAAGGTCCAAGTAGAATGGTCCTTACAAAATGCCTGGCAGCAATGAAATCTTTGAATTTTCATAGAGAGAGTGAAGGAAGAGTGAGTGTGGAGGAGGATGCTATGTATGTATGTATGTAATACACCATTTTAAAGACTGTGTGGTTAATTCTGGTAGATGATATGTTTCTAACAGAAAAACAGATTGGTGGAATAAAGCTGTAAGAGAGTATAAGAGCCAAACATAAGCATCTAATCTAAGAGGAAGAGTCTCTTGTGACAGTACAGTGTAATTTTGTGCAAAATTATGCATACTTACTGAAAATAACCAGATAATAATTTCAGAATCTGCAAAAAAATGTATTTCTTTATAAATACTGAGGAGAAAGATGCATAGTGTAGGTAAGGAAGTAAGAGAAATGGAAACTGTCTTACCCCTCTTGTTTTTCATCACGTCCAATCTGGATTTAGTCCTAAATGCATGTATGATAAGGGGTATGTGATGGTGCCTAGGTCTTTTGGGTCTGCTTTAAGCAAGAGAGGAGAGTACTGACAAGTCAAGTATGTAATAGTTTGTGCCAAAATCACGGATAGTCTTGGCAGCTGTCTCCTTACCTGGAAAACCTCTTGTCAAGAGCTAGGCTGAGCATGCTGTGCATCTTCTTGTCCCTGTGGTCACATCACTGGTGTAATAGTAGTGAGGTTGGAGTAGTCTCACTGACCTGGGCTGAGTTGGAGTGATAATTTTAAGTGTGAAAGGCTTCATAATCTCCTACTGATCCCAGAAAGTTTTCAGCTTTTAATTAAGGTCAGAATTAAAAAGATGATGAAAACAAAACCTTTTACGCTTACTGCCTAGCTTGTAAATGTTAAACCACGACAGCTATAGGTGAGGAGTTCTAAACCCCTTATAGGTTAGTATAATGCAGCTGTAACAGATGTCTCTAAAAGAAAGACTGAGGTTTGTGCTCAGAGATTCCTTTTCCTCTCTTTCTTGCCCTGCACCCTGTTTCATCGGTGCAAGTGGATGTTTTCTGCAGACATGGCAGCTGGAAGGGTGGCTCTGTGTGACTCTCTCCACCAATTCAGTAACTCTGGTTTTTGCTTTAGATGAGAAAATTAAAAGCCTAACAAGGGCTGAACAGGTGAAAGCAGCAGCTAGGTGTGCATGTGCCCCTGGCCATGTGGCGTTGGTGTTGGAATTGCTTGTGCTTCTGTATGCAGAAGAAGAAATGGCACAGCTGGTGCCCAAAGCAGGTAGAAACTGCACCACAGAAGGAGAGGAGGTCTGTGAGGAGAGGAAGGAGGCAAAGCAGCTGCAGGGGAGTTGCTGGGGCAGGGTATACATTGCTGGGAGAGAAATTAGCGGTGGAGGAGAGCTAAGCAGCAGGGAAGGAAGGTGTGAGCATAGCCTGGGAGAACAGAAGAGCAGCAGAAGGCTGCTGGAGCCAGTAAATCTGGGGAACCTTTTCTTCTCGCTGCTCCTGGTAGTCATTTGAAGAGCTCGCTAGCAGAAGAAATCGTGGGCACTGGGTACCAGCCACTGCAGGGGCAGCATCACAGGGTGTGCAAGTCTGCTCCTACTGCAGGAGACCAGATGGAAGCTCTTCTCCTAGTCTACTCCCTCATCCTCTCCCTGGTGTTGAACAGACAAGTGAGAAAGCATATAGGGGGATGAGGGTATAGCAGCTGGCCAGCTATGGGTGCTTTGTAGTGACTGCTTCTTTAATGTTTTAAATCAGTTATTGTTGGGGTGAGCAGTGTTGGAAATGTGTGGCTGGTACCCTGGTTTGAATAGCACCTCAAGTGGGGCTTTTGCGATTCAGCTGAGTACAATCATTACTGCAGGACCTTGTAGGACCTAGAGGGCCAGCTTGAGGACGTGTAAAGCTGTTTGAGGTTCTGGAGAGACTGCCAGAGAAAGTGACGACAGGGGCAGTGAGCAAAGGGGGAAACTGAGATGTGCTGACAGAGCCCCCCAGAAGAGCCACAGGTGGAACCCCTGTTTTCCTTCCCTAAAGCCCAGCTGAGTAAATCAGTAAATAATTGAGGATTTGATCAACTGTTGGTTTTACTCTACTGCTGGACATTTCGAATGTGGCTGTATCACAGTCATGTGAGTGTCACCTGTGTGGGTTACTCAGATGAACAGTAGCATGGTGTGAGCAAGGGATGCTTTTTTCTGTCAGAGAAAGGTGGACTATCTTTCACAATAGATGCTTGTTTTCTTCACTGTGGTAGCTATACATCATCCAGTGTTTTCCCCTTCATATTGTGATATATCATCTCATGTTTCATGCTTGAGATGCCGTGAGAGGAGTGAGTGATGTTATGTAACATAAGCAGAGAATTATCTTTTCGTGGTCTAAAAGTGACTGTTGGTTTGATAAAGCAGTTGACTAATTAGTAAATTACCCATTGTTGTTTAAAACACTTGCGCTGCAAAATGTAAATGAAAAAAATTTCTCCACTTGTCAGTATGAAAAATGACAATAGCAAAAATAATACATAGGACATCTGCTCTGATTTTTTTAACATTTAAAATGCATTTAAGGCAGATGTTGCAAAATTTGAATGGAAATCGGAGTTGATGGAAGAACAAAACATAGCTGTTTACCTTTTATGAAGTCTCATTTTCATGGTTAACATCTGACTCAGTGCCTGTATTTTTCCACTGTTTGTATCAGAATGAGCTGAGCGCTCTTAAAACCGCTGCTATGTCAGGATGACATAGTTTCAATATTAACAAAAAAGCCAAGTGTTGGCAAGTCAGTTTGGGGTGCAGATTTTGGGGTGTTTTCTGATCTTCTCTCCCTTTCTTTCCAGGAGAATACATAAAAACATGGAGGCCGCGGTACTTTCTTCTAAAGAACGATGGCACGTTCATTGGCTACAAGGAACGACCGCAGGATGTTGACCAGCGGGAATCGCCTTTAAATAACTTCTCAGTAGCTCGTAAGTGTTTTTACCTGCTCTCTCATCCAGTCTGGGGAGTGATGTCCTCTTTTAGTCATAGCACTGGTAAGCTGCACCAGTAACATCAGAATCTGCCCAGAGTGGTGTATGCAAACACTCAATGTGTTTGTTTGAAATGATAACCCCTTTGTGTGTTTCTCAGGCATTCCATTCACTGTGGTGTGAAGGATTTTCTACTAATCTACTATTTCTGGGTATAGAATAAGATGGGTTTATTTGTTAATATTTTGTATGTCTGTTATTCAGCAAGTTGCTTTAAGGAGAAAGTTCACCCAGGTGCGTGTCTTGATACTTGGCAGGTAGGGACAGCTGAAGTGTTTCAGCCTCTGTTCTGCCACCAGGTCTGGATTCTAGTGGCATTGACATAGGTCAAAGTTATTTGATTGTTCGCATAAGAGAATGCAGAGCAAGTACTGTTTTTAATGAAATGCACTCCATTTTTCTGAATTTTGAACACAAACCAGTTTTTTTTCTATTGGAGCCAACAGAATGGTTTGGAAATAACGACATCTCCTAACCTCTGCACTCTGTCCCATGCAAACATTTCCGACTTTGCTCAGGTGCTGCAGTACAGGATGTGATAGAAGGCTCTGAAGAGAATTTCCTTTTCTTGCTCATGTTTTTAACCTTTCGCTGTATACTTCCAGCTTTTATTTTTCTCCTGTTCTTAATCTTTCCTGTCTCATGATTTGCCTGTGTCTCGTTCCACCACTTAAAAATAGATCATTGTGGCACCTGTTATTAACAACAGTCTGTTCTGTGTTCCTGGTGACTAGTGGAAGTGAACCTCTGCAGAGAGAAGGGTAGGGACTTTCCCTCATCATTACAGGGTAGCTTGAAATATGTGGGGTTCGTCTTTGTAGTTGAACTTTAAGCAGACAGATTTATTTTGGAGCACCCTGGGTCTGGAAGAGGGCTGGGCAGCACTAGGAATTAATGCAGATGTTCATTTTTTTCCACTGGTAACAACATATACCAGTTCTGACTGATGATGGGAATAAATAATGGATGTGCTGTTGCCTGGTTCCTCTGTGCAGGATGCCAAGAGTGCTTTGGAGTTTTTCTTTCATTTTGTAGAGGGAATTATTGTAGTGTTTTCATTTCAGTAATGACACAGTGCTTTCTTCTTTAGACTGGTATCTCCTTATGGATCAAGAATGTAAAGAAAAGCAGCAGAAAGCCATTAATTCATAAATTAATTCAGCACTTGGTCTGTAGCCAGAGGCTTTTAACAAATGCACTTTTTGCAGGACACTTCTATACTGTTGCAGCTAACTGCATTACTTACAATAATTATTTACTGCAGCTCTGTGCTTAGGAGTGAAAAAGAAAAGATGCATCTTTTGCCTTTCCTTTGTCCAAGTTGCCTTCAGAATGGGTTAACTTAAGTAGATTTTTACAACAGGAATATGGTGTGCTTTTATTTTGGCAGATTGAGCCCAAGTTTGTTACCATGGTGTCAGAGCATTGTCGAAAAAGACTCAACACATGCTTTTAGAATAAGATGTAGCCGCCGTAAGAGGGATGGCAGGGGGAGGGTGCTGAGTGGAAGGATGTTCCTACCAGTGGGACTTGCCTGGTGAACCAGTGGCAGGTCAGGAAGCTGGGGGGAGCTCCTTGCTTGAAGTCATTATTGTGGTTTTGGGCTCACAGAAGCAGCTGTTGCCCCACCAGGATTTAATTTCTCATGTAGGCACTGGCATGCAATGCTTCCAGCACCTGATGTGCGGTTCCCTTCTGGGTACCCTCCACACTTGAATCATTTGGATGTGTTTTGCACCACAAGTTTTCCCTTTGAACCTTCTCGCCTGGTACTTTCATTTAGGTTAACTTGTTGAGTTAGCATGAGTGAACTCAAGCTACCTCTGGAAGAATTCAGATTAAATGTTTTGTAAAATGAATCCTTTTTTTTTGCCCCCAAGAGCTTTTTTGTTAAAAAAAAACACTGGCTTTTTTGTTAATTAGTGAACCAGATTTTTTTCCCCCTCTCTTTTTAATGAGATGGCAGGCCGTCCTTGTCAGTCTGTTCTTTGGAAGTGGTCCCATGTTTTTGTTATAAACTAACGTAGGCTTTTTCATCTTTGAAAGTAAAAGTGTTTCTTTCCATGACTAGGGGACTCTTGTTACTTGTAGTATAAAACTCATATTAAGTGATTTTTGTCAACCCATGAGAAGCAGGAAATAGTCCATTCAGGCAAAAGCAGTGCAGAAGAAAACATCTAATGGTCATCTGTCTTTTCCTGTAACAGGCATGAAAACACTATTGGTAGTAGGTAGTGTGCATTCCATGTGCTTCCTGGTCTCTTCTTTCTTCTACGCGAGACTTTTCCTGTCAGTCAGTGAAGGTTTTGATGGTACACCTTTGAGAACTTGTGTCTAGGCACCCCATGGGTTAAGAAAGGCTTGGTTTTTTTTTTTTTAAGTACCTTTTTCTCCACATAATTTTCAATTTAAAATAGCCATATTTCTGTGTTTGTAATGTAATAATTTATTTTCCCCAGAAGTTACCTATTGGTGATGTATTAAAAAGAACCCCAACCAAACAACAGCAAAACAAAGCAAATAAAACAAACAAACAAACCCAAACAAAACCCAGCCAACCCAAACAAAACTCCCACCACAGCAAAACTTAGGAAAGATTGTGCTTGAGCATTTAACTGTGATTTCTGAATCATATTTGTGTTCATATTCTGTCCTTCACCACTAGTAAGGTAGAAGGAATAAAAAAGCCTGTAACTAAGTAATTTGCTCCAGAGACCCTGCAGATAAATAACCAATAGAGCCTGTGTTGTAAATCTGTGAGATAAGTAGCCTTCATACTGATTTTAATCTCAGATTATCATGTACGTCTGCCTATTAGGTTATAAGCCTTTAAAGCCATAGCTGCGAAGAGCAGTATATTGTGGAAAACCACATGGAGGGAGAGGCTGTTCCTGTTAGAAAGAAGGGATTATTTCTCCTGACTGTCAAAAAGGAGGGTGAACTGTGGTGGTTTTGTTGTACAGCTGAAAACGTAATTGCTCAACAGTATGAGTGCTCCTTCTGGGACAGGACTGCATGTCTGCAGTCAAGCATTTATCAGGGAGCATGGAGTAGCCAGATCAGCAGACAGATTTTTTTGTCTGCTGTTACGAGGGGCCCTTTTAGTCCAAGTCTGTAACTTAGGGCTCCCAACTCCTTCCTTTTGCCAAGTGTGGGGGTGAGTCTGTATGGCAGTGCCAGCAGAACAAGAGCGCTTCAACATAATATTCCTGTTTGCCTTTCCAGAGGTTTATTTATTCATCATTCCTCTTGCCTGATTTATCTTCCTCCATCCCCATTGTCTTCCATAAGGAAATCAAAGCAGGAATGGGAGAGATTCTTCCTTGACATTATTGTTTTAAGTATGATGTCATTATAGAGGAAGCAGAGTTTGACACTTCCATCCAAAGTAATCTGACTTTTAGCTTAAGTGCTGGAGAAGCAAATATTGTGACATTTTGGAAAGTCACTGGGATAATACTAAGTGTCTTTCAAATACAAAATGGTAATTTACATGTGAATGCCTTGGTGTCTATTCCTGTTAGGAACAATTTCTCTGTCCTACTTACTTTAAAAGACCAAATGCCAGGGAAGAATCAAGAGGTTCTTTAGAGCAATTTAAATCATTTTTAACATGCTGCCGTTTATAGTACTTACTTTGTCACAAATGTGAAATACTTACGTTGGCCTGTTTGATAGGAAAAACTGTCTTCAATGGGGATAGGTGACCCTCAGCCCATATTTGAAATGTGAATGTTTTTATAGCAGAACCCCCAAACATGCTACAGATCAGACCTAGTATTATACACCATATGTATCTATGCTGTGTGGTGCATGTTGAGGTAGGTGATAAAAGGCAAGTTTGTAGCTTCTCTAGCTTGCCAACTACAGTCAAGAGCACTGAGTTGTTTTTAAAAGTAAGAAAAATTTATGCCTTCATTTTTTCATTGATAAAATCTATGTGATTATTGTACATGGGGAGAGCCAACTGGTCGCTTCAAACTTTGTGAAGCCTATGTGGTGCAGCACTTTGGTAAAGACATTTAAAAAGAAAGCCGTCTGTATTTCTTGATATGTGCTGTTATGATTGAGCAGGGTAATTAGACAGCATATTGTTCACTAAACAAAATGCTTCTATGTGACATTCTTGAATTATAGTGGTTATTAACTGACAAATCTCTATTATTCATCTTGCTGTATGCCTTAAAGATTGCTGGATCAGCAAACTTAACAAATATCAGTGGGCAGTGCTGATTTAGGGGAAAAGTGGTGAGGTTTAATTGGTCCCCTTCTATGACAGAAAATGCTTGTGTGGTTTATTATGCTGAAATTAAATGGTTAAAGTTTAGAGTTTATGGCTAGTTTAAATATCTGTGCTGCTACTTAATCTGCGGCACTGAGTCTGTATCTAAAGTCTGTTTTAAAAAGGTAAGCAAACCCTCTCAGTTTGTTTCTTCATAATGTTGTGTTTATAGGTAAGTACAGAACAACTTTGGATTAGCATGAGGTCAGAAACAGACTGATTTTCTTCTTTGAGTCTTCAGTCAAATCCAGTATCTGTTAGGACTGCATTATGCAGGCTCATAGGTAACAACCCCAGCCTTAATCTAATCATGTTAAGCAGACAAAAAATGGGAGACATAACAAAGAAGTAACAAAACCAGAAGAGTAGCTAAGCTTAAGGTGGGTGATCTGGGAACAGGAATGAGATCTGTTGAGCTGAATTTGTCAGTACTGGGCTGCACCACCTCTAGTACATTTGTGTTTGGTTTTCATTGCCATTCTGAGGTAGAGGATGGAGGTGGCTGGAAGGCTGAATAAGGTGCTGTGCAGGCACGGCAGTATCACTGTGTGGAGGTTCTTTAATCTCAGTGAATGAAGGAATGCCGTTCATCACACTAAAACCTTTTCATGACTCATTAATAAACTTTCTCTTATCTAATTGCAGTGTTTTAATAGGATGGAGTATAACCTGAGTGTGCTATTAAAGAAAAATTAGATTTTCTTGTCATGAAAAATGCAAAGTTACTCATTGAAAACCTTATAATTCCAATAGCAAATGAGGCATGAAATATATTGCCAAAATACAGTGCTCAAAACCACTGGCAGTAAATATTTTATCTTGGTGCAAATTAAGAGCTTGCATTTAAAACTGAGCTTTCTAAATTTCCACAATAATAAAATTAACCTAACAATACCAGTGTAGCTTTAGTAACATGCACTGTTATTCTGGCCAGATTTTGTCTGAAGTGGTGGTTTTGCATGTAACCTTATTCCTGTAGCGTTTTCAGGTTAAGCTTAAATACTGGTAATGATGGAAGCTGTTAGCTGCTTGTCTATACAGCATCACAGCTGTCCCAACAACAGCGTTTTGACCAGGGTCTTTTCAGGGGGTGCCTCTGCAGTTTGATGTTCCCTCTAGTGTTTGAGGACTGGAAATGCTGGGGCTTAATTTTCATCAGGTTGCTACAAAATAACTGAACACCCTGCTAGCAACTCCTTGAAAGCCAAGCACAGGTTTATGCTGGGGAAGTCAAAGGGAGGCAATGTGCAGGTTTGGCTTTGGTTTCAGTGGATGTAACTCCTGTGTTACAGCGTGACTTTGAACATGGGCTCTGCTCTGGGTGACCTTCAGAGTGCAGGGTCTGGGTCTGAGCAGCTTCTGTGTCATCCCATAACTTTTCTACTTACTTCTATGGATAGACTGAATGCAGAGCCTTTCTAAGCAGAATTTGATTTCAGTGCTGCTTAGATGACTATCTCCCAAGCTATTTATTGGTTTCATCAACACAGTAAATTGTCTCAAGTCTCCTAAAGAAGTACTTACAGAGATTTCTATGTCTGATTAATTGCAACAGTTTGCTAGATAAGAATAAAGACAAATGATTATTTAAACCTGTTTATGTACCATGACTTTCTTCCTTGATTGTGGTAGAGTGCCAGCTGATGAAGACAGAACGACCTAAACCAAACACATTTATCATTAGATGCCTCCAGTGGACCACAGTAATTGAAAGAACATTTCATGTGGAGACTCCAGAGGAGCGGTATGTTTCATTCATATTTAATACATAAACTATTTGCAAAAGCAGATGCAAGTGTTCAGCATTAATAGCAAGTCCTTTGCTGAAGCTCTTATTTATCAGATGATGTACGTCTAGACTGAAAATCGACAAATAATTTTTGAGCATCTCTGTTTTAGTGTGTTCCAGTATAGAAGATACCTCAAAGGGGATTTCATAGAGTGGATTTTGAGTAGTATTTGTAAATGAAGTGCTGCTAGGTTGGATATCCAAAATGGATGGGTGCAGGTGTGTACTAACTAGCACATAGGTAGTTATTTCTGGAAACCTAAGGCTCAGTTCTCACTGGAAATGTTGTTGTATGTGAAATGCAGGGTTTCTGACCTGAAAGTTTCTGGAAGGATAAGCACAAGTGAAATAGAGTTTTGGGGAAAGTTGTGCTGTATCTAAATACTGCCCTTTTAATGTCTTTAGCACACGTTTTAAAGGAAAGAAGTTAGTTGTGTCACTGCTGATTTCTAATGTTTTATGCAAATTAGATAATAAAGGTGATAGTTATCTGCTGCAGGTGCAGGTTTCTGTTTCAGCTGTTAGGAAACAAAGCGAAGAGCATACATCCTGTGCTCTCATCACTGGAGAATTGATCTCTTACCTCCTGAGAGAACAGTTTTCCAGCACAGCTATTCTACAACTACAGAGTATTTAAATATTTACTTGCTCTTCAGGAACTGAACTTAAATTATTCCAGTACCATTGCCCTAGGGAAAGAGGTATTTTAAAACCCTTGTCCTCCCTAGATATGACACTGGCACATGTTTATTTTGAAGATCAGAAAATTCTACCTAATATTCTTTGCTTTTTTTTTTTCCTTTTGTAGCCTTTGCATGCACTGATTTAAATAAGGTTCCTGTTTATTGCTGTTGATTCTATTACAATGATCAGAAGAAGGTGAAATCAAATTAAAAGCAAAGAAAAAGGTCCTTGTTTCTTTTAGTAGCTTTGTGGTCAGTGACCCTAAAGGGAGTGAATAACAGTTTCCACTTGGGGGAAGATTGTATTTCAGTCTTGTTTTGTTCCCTCCTAGCCAATTAAGTCAGCTTTGTGACACTTCAGGGCTCGGAGTCGTAGTCACCTCTGTTGTGAGACATAAAAGCTGACGGTGAAATTCTGGTCTTCCAGAAATCAAAGATACTTACTTCAGGAAGGCCGAGATCTCAACAAGTCAATAACAGGTCTTAAAAGAGATGTGAAGGTAGATATTCCTTTAGTTTTCTCTGTGCCTTGAAACCCATTCTTTGTTTTTTGAGAGAGATGGGGAGATAAAAATACAGCAGAAAAAGGGTTTTGTAATCTGATTATGACAAATGACTAGCAAATAAGGGATGGTGTTTGTGATGGTGAGTGAAGTAGTCTGTGGTGGGAGGATAGGGAGAACGTTCAGAATGTTTAGCATTACCTTGCTGCCCCAGATATGGCTGAATAGTGCATGTTCAGACAAAATCCAAAGTAAAAAATGCACAGGACAGGAAAAACCTAATGCGTACTTGGTATAGTTTTTGTTAGAGTCTTGTGTTGGGTACTATTTCTCATGGACTTTGCTTTCTCCTGTTCCTGCTGTAGTAGCAAAGTGTTTTACCTAGGGTGCCCTTGGGAGAAGAGTTTAGCTGCTGTGCAGAAAATATCAACTTAACCACTATTCTATACAGAAACAAAAGGTAGTAAAATGTGGTAAATTCACATAGTCTACTGAACATGTCTTCAGACCCTGTATGCCTTAAAGCCTGTCCCAAAACCCTGTGAGTCCTTATGAGTTGTATGCTTTATGTTCAATAAATTTGCAGTGAGATGAAGTGAAGGCCAAGAACTTTCACTTCAGTAGTTTCCAAAGGTGTGAAATTTCCCAAAGGACACTGGAGTGGAAGTGGTCTCCATGGGAGTTGAAGGGGTCAGTATCAGAGCACCTATTGCTGAAACAGCTGTGGAAACTTTCTCATAACCAAGACATGTGCTGGAGATAAAATGTTGCTGCTTTTGCTAACATTCTGCTAAAACAAACATGGGAATTGCTGTACTTCTGTCATCATCTTTACAACAGAGGAATAACCTAAGTGTCCTGGGCTTTCATGCCTTCGTCTAGAACACCCTTTGCCATTAAAATTCAAGATACGCGTTACGAAGAGGAGGCATAGTGCCCCCAGCAGTTTGATATATGTGTTTCAGTGCACCATAGGAATGGCAAAGCTGTGTTGAATTGTTTTGTGCTGCATGGGAGCCTTTTGCTTTTTGGTTTTGGCAAGTCTGGTTTTGTTATGTAAATCTCTGTATCACCAGGTCATATCTTGAGCTGCTGACTGAATGCCTATTAGAAATTCTGTTGTCTGAAAAGCCTTATATTGTATCCAGACTGTGAGGACTTCAGTTGCCTCTTGTTTCTGGTATGATTAATAAAGATGTATGTAAAAGTGCTTTTAAAAATGCATTTTTACAGTGCTTGAAAATGCACATAATTCATTGTATGTTGCATTGATTCATCAGAAAGCTCTGTATTCCTTGGTAACCTTGCCGTGGCAGACGATAATCTGAAGTCATGAGTAATGAATGTCTTTGCTTATATTTTGCCAGGGAAGAATGGACAAAAGCCATCCAAACAGTAGCAGACAGCCTCAAGAAACAAGAGGAAGAGATGATGGATTTTAGATCTGGCTCTCCTAGTGATAATTCAGGTGCTGAAGAAATGGAAGTTTCTATGACAAAGCCAAAACACAAAGTGGTAAGTCAGCGTAACTGTTTTTTTAGGTTGTCTGAAATGTAGGCAAGAAATAGCCATTAAGACACATTGTTCCCATAAAAATAACACAGCTGGTTGTAAG
The DNA here is from genome assembly GCA_002631895.1 of Agapornis roseicollis. NCBI lineage: Eukaryota > Metazoa > Chordata > Aves > Psittaciformes > Psittacidae > Agapornis > Agapornis roseicollis. The sequence continues at coordinate 73,581 of NDXB01014101.1, forward strand.
TGCAGCTTCTGGAGGAAACAGTTGTTTGAGCTGAGCAGGTACCAGGCAAAGCCTGTCTGGGTTCCCTGGTGTTCTGAGTTCAGATGTCCTTGCTGTATGGCTTTCAAGGCCAGCACAGGTCTAAATCTGGTTTGCCTGTTTTCCTGTGGTACAGAGCCTGAATTCATATCTCCTGTTGGACAGTGTGACTGTGAAAACTCTTTGCAGGCTGGTGTAAAGATACTTCAGTGGATTTACAGGACTCAGGGTGATCTAGTGAATTTAATGGCTCCAGATTAAGGGCTTAGGCTAACTCCCAGACAGCTGCTGCAGCATCGCTCCATGGTGTTCCTAGAGCTCAGGTCTTTGCATCAGGCTTAGCATTGTCTGAATGCACAGGGCCATCTCAACAATGGCCTTCTGGGAAAGAAGTATGTGCCAGAGGAGAGCTTTACTTGTGGAGCCCTTCTAGGCATCTGTCTTACAGAATCACAGAATGGTTAGTGTTGGAAAGGACCTTAAAATCATCTAGTTCCAACCCTTCTGCCATGGGCAGAGATGCCTTACACTAGACCATGCTGTCTGAGGCTCTGCCCAGCCTGTCCTTAAACACTGCTAGGAATGGAGCATTTATCATTTCTTTGGGCAACCTGTCCCAGTGCCTCACCACCCTCATGGTAAAGAACTTCTTATATCTGACCCAAAGTTCCCCTCTTTAAATTTAAACACATTACCCCTTGTCCTATCACTGCAGTCCCTGATGAAGAGTCCCTCTCTGGCATCCAAGATTAAGGAATGTCTTCAACCTGCCTTCATTTCTTTCGACTTCACCATGGTCTCCCATTTGGCTTTCCATTTTCTAAAGTGCTCCCACCTGTAAGAACAAATTGTAATCCACAGACATAACAAATGCTGTCTGTGTCATCACTAAGTATGTGTGTCACCCTTTTGTCATGTCAGGGGTTTTAGACTTATGTGGGTGGCTACTTACATGTCACTCTGAATTGCAATTGCCTTGAGCCTTCTGTGACCTTGAGTGAACAGATACAGCTCTTGCTGAGCAGCTCTTCATAGAAATGCAAGAGCCACCCTGTTGGTCACATGCATGCATTCTTCTGAGAGAGTGACTGTATCTCTGGGCACGATAGTGAGATAACCACCATTATTACTGGGGTCCTGGCATCAACTAGGCAGTGATTAGCAGAAAGTCTCCGAAGCCGGTTCTCGGGAAGAATATGGAAGAAGTTTGCTGTGTAGAGCAGCTTAAAATCTATCCCCAGTTGAGGCTGCAATAGCCTTTGGCTGCATGTCTTACTGTTGCCATGTTGGCAGTGGTGATATGACAATAGAGAGACTGGTCTTGGCCTGCAACAGATTTTGATTTTCCCCAACATCTTTCCTATGAATAAGAGCAAGCAGCTAATCTGTGAGGTAGTTCTTTTGTCTGTGAGTTTTGGTGCTGCTTAATGAAGCAGAAGAAAGCTGGTCACCTGGGGAGATGGGGAGCATCAGAAAAAAAGGTATGGGTTTAATCCCTGGCATCAGAGCAATACGTGTCTTTTAGTGAATGCACTGACAAAGTGATCAAAATGTCAATGGAGTAGTAATAATATGTTGAGTGATATTTACACAGTTGAGTCGTGAAAGTGTTCTGTTAATTGAAAACTTACAGCAGGAACAGTCTGATAGATGATCTTTAGGAGTGTACTGGTATTCATTTGTATGGAAGAAGCATTTCTGCTCCTGAATTCTGCTAAGCAAAAGGATTAAAAACCCCACATATGCAACATATACAATGCATTCTCACGTGAATGAGAAATTCTCATCTGAGAATAATATACTTACTAGCTCCTGTAATTCAGTTCTTGTTTATCTGTACCATTAACAGACCATGAATGAGTTTGAATACCTTAAACTACTGGGAAAAGGCACTTTTGGAAAGGTCATTTTAGTTAAAGAAAAAGCAACCGGACGGTATTATGCTATGAAAATTCTGAAGAAGGAAGTTATTGTAGCAAAGGTGAGTAGATGGGAAACTTGGGAATGCTGATACAACCTTTGGGAAATTCATACCAAGGATTCTCTGAGTGCATGTATATAATTGCTCTGTTAGTATTTGAAATGGATCCCTGGTCTGGGGGAATCACTTTGCTGATTTCCTTCTGCTTATGTTTCAGGATGAAGTAGCGCACACACTGACAGAAAACCGTGTCTTACAGAACTCACGGCATCCGTTCTTAACAGTAAGCATTTCTCCCTCTGCAGAGTGTAACTTGACATCCTGACAGTCAAGACTTCTCTTAGTTTTTGTTACTTATGCCATACTCCGAGATCTGTGTTTTCAGAGTAGCTTTGGATTTTTGTACCCTTCCATTTTTGGGAGGCAGAGATTAAAATGCTTTTTTAGGTCTTCTGATTCTTGCAGAGCAGGTCCTCAGTACCTCTTGAAGACAGTGTTTCGGGGTGTGGTTTGATTTTATGGCTCACCCACTTAATGGCTTGCTGTTTCTGAGAGAAGTATCTGCTTCCCTTGTCCTCCAGATGTTTGGTCTTCTCTTTGTAGCAGAGATCAGGGTGACCTTGATCTTGTGACAGACAAGTTCTGGAAGTTATACTTGGGGGAAACCCTATAATTTTGCCTGCATTTGTTTTTTTTTAAGCTCTCAGAAGCAGCTCACTGTGGAATCAGAGCACTGGTAATTCCAGCTAAATGATAGTGGTGAGAGCATGTGGGATGGGACAGGAAAGAGCAAGACTATGCTTTATCTGCTTTTCTTTTGGATTGGCTAAGCTGTAAAATCAAAGCATACTCTCAGTTTAACCTTTAATGCCAGCAGTCTCTCTGGGTTGAGTTCAGATACCTAAGTTCCACCTCAACATTCTGTTTCTAGTATTTGTTACAAGTTGGCTGTGAGTTGTTTTCCAACTGCTTAAGCCCTGTAAGAGACTTCTGTGGGATCCTGGTTGTTTCCTTTGTCCAGGTACAAAAAGGCCTAGCTGGAATTCAGACCTGTTAAGCCTGGCCTCTGGAAGTAAATATTGGCTGTATTGGGTATAATCTGTAAATGTTTGTTGACATATCTAAAGCCGGGTCCTCCCTTTCTCTGTGCAAATGTGACTGGTTTAAAAATGCCACACTTAGTAATGAAGACAGTGACATCATATGCAGTATTGTCTTTTTAATGCTTTCATAAACCCAAATATCCGAATCAAGAGCTGTCTTGAGAAGTCAGCCACAAGACTGGGTTTATAACCAGGAAACTTAAGACTCTCTGAAACAAGTTGATGTTCCTCTAGCCACAGGAATACAGGTGACAGGACTCTACAAAGGCACCTTGTGACGCTTCATCACACCCTTCGTCCAGTCTGGTTTTGTAAATTGCTCACAAACTGATATTGACGGCATTGCTCAACCCTTTGGCAGGCTGTCAACTGGGAGCAGTTTCAGGCAGCAGGGCAGAGACCAGGGAGCTGATGTGTGTAAATACATCTGTGTTTCCTATCAGAGAGCTTGTAGCCAGTGTAGTAAAACCTTGTGCTCTGGGGTTTGGTTATGGCCTCTTGTCTGTGAGGTGAAACTGTGGGAGCTTATGGCCTGGGAAGGAAACTTCCAAGCCACTATTGGTACTTCCATGTCACTGTTAATGGACCAGGACTTAGTTTCACAGGATTATAGGTGTAACTGATAGTTTCTGCCAGGGATTGTTTTAATCTTTGATTAAATTTATTTAATTAAATAAATTGGCAGTGGATCAGTCTTCAGCTGCAACAGGGAAATGTAAATATTCTGTAAGATCCAAGGACAAAAAAAATCCACTAAAATAGAGATTTTATGTCTGTTTCTGAAAATCTATTGAAAATGCTTTTATAACTGTCAGTGTGACCTGTCTTCTAAGTTTTGGTTTAAATCTGTTTTAGGCTTTAAAGTATTCCTTCCAGACACATGATCGCTTGTGTTTTGTCATGGAGTATGCTAATGGAGGGGAGGTAAGGGAAATCTAATAATGTTTAATACTTTAGGACTTTCCTGTATTACTACTAATTCTGCTTGACGTTATTTAGCTAAGGTCCATGTTTGCAATTCTAATTAACCCAGGTTGTCTCAGTTAAACAGAGCTGTTTGCAGGTTTGACTAATATTAAGACTCTTAATTTTCTTAACTCATTTTCAGAGAATAAAAGTTTTGGGTGTAACTTCATAATTTACATGACAGCAGCATATTGTGATCTGACATGCAGTAATCCAAGAATACAAGGTTGCGTTCTGGTTGCTCTTCAGACAAGTATTAACACTTTCTAATGAATAATATGAGTATGTGTTACTTTGGAGGGAGAACTAGAAAAAAGCTACTGTTAGTCAAGAAGAAAAGGTAGGAATATTAACATGTGAGTGAATCATGTACTGAGCTGTAGCTTTAGGATGTAATTGTACCTCAGTCAAAATGGGGGTTTACAATTTCCCATACAAACGAGAGTGTGGAGCACACAAACTGGTTATCAGCATGCAGCTGTGAATGTGAGTTACAATTGTCTAATCATTTAGTTTGATGCTTTTTAACACATTTGGGCACACAGCTGGGTGCTGGGTGAAGATGGGAAGAGATTTTCTCTTTAGTAATATCACATTCCAAGCAGGATGGCCTGCGAAGTGTGAGACATAATTCAGAAACATGTGCGATCTAACAGTAACAAATTACTGTTCTTGTAGTTGTTTTTCCATCTGTCAAGAGAGCGTGTCTTTTCTGAAGACCGGGCTCGGTTTTATGGAGCTGAGATTGTTTCAGCACTGGATTACCTGCATTCAGAGAAGAATGTGGTTTATAGAGATTTGAAGGTACGTAGAAAAACAGTACTGCAGGCTTTTTGAGTTTGGGGTTTTTGTTCATTAGTCCAAAACCAAATAAGCCTGAACTGTAAGAAAGCCTCTCCTGATTGAACTTTAACATAACAGTTATTGCAGCTGTTGGACTTGACTTTACAGGATGCCTAAACACTTCTATATTAGGTTGTATAATGCATTTGTGAGAACCCTGGCAGTGTTTCAGAGAATATGAAGGGGTAGTGAGCTGCTTGGGTTGCATTTATGTTTGCCTGCTTATGTTCTAAGAGAAACCCTGCTGGCTCTTCTGCATGGTGGAACATAATCCTGGGCTTTTCATGCCAGGTCTTACCAGATAGATGCAAATTCATAGTGCGTGTATGTTGCGCTTCCTTGCACTGTGCTGCACAGCACTACCTTCATAGTACCTGCTTCCAGTTAGAAAACTTGGATAAGCCTCAAGTTGCTTATTTGTTTGGTGAGCACAGAAGGAGAAAAAGAAGCAATGCTTCCAAAACCTAACCAAACAAGAAATCTCAGGGCAAGCAAACTTGGGAAATGGAGAAAAATTACACAATAGCTTGGTTACTGGGTTTTTGTTGGTTTTTTTTTCCTGAGAAGTGTTCCCAGGTAAGGTTGAGGTGATCCTAGTGGTTCATTTAGGAGCAGTCTGAAGTGGAGCTTGCTGTGGAATGTTTTCAGGCTATGTCAAAGTCATTTTGGGATTCCTGCTGGGATTTTGTCTCCCGTATCACCATGACTCCTTTGAAGGTGTCTTTTACTTCATACACAGTGGAAACTTTATTCTGAAATCTAGATGGCTTTTTAAAAGCAAAATTAGTGGTGCAGGCTAGGATAAATACCACAACCACGTGCTGGGTAAATCCGTAAAGTGATTCTCATGTAAAGGGTCTCCTTGGAAGTGGTTCCTTAGCCTTGCATTTGATTTTTGTTTCATTTGCTATCCTTTACAGGTACAACATGTTTCCTAAAATCACTTAGAGTAAAAGCAGGGATGAAGTTCTGTGAGGCACAATACTTAATATATGTTTAAAAGAAGTGGTGTTCTGTTGGCGGTAATATTATAGAAGCATCAATACAATGACTACATTCTGTATTCTCTGTGTATATATAACCAATTACCAAAGACTGCAAATTAGTTACCTAACGTTTCATAAAGAACTAAGGAAAGCGATATAAATGCATATTTACGTCATATGTGTTTTGGCAGCTACTGAGGTTCTGACCCCAGTGAGAAAGAGGATGAAAACTGATCTGCAGAAATTAATTTCCTTCATGGACTTGCTTGTATGGTCTATGTAATGATGTCTTTCATTTGGGACTCTTCATTAGGGACTGTAGTAATAGGACAAGGGGTAACGGGTTCAAACTTAAACAGGAGAGGTTTAGATTGGATATAAGGAAGAAATTCTTTCCTGTTAGGGTGGTGAGGCACTGGAACGGGTTGGCCAGGGAGGTTGTGAGTGCTCCATCCCTGGCAGTGTTCAAGGCCAGATTGGATGAAGCATTGGGTGATACGGTTTAGTGTGAGGTGTCCCTGCTTACGGCAGGGGGTTGGAACTAGATGATCTTGAGGTCCCTTCCAACCCTAACTATTCTATGATTCTATGATTGTCTTCCCAGTTGGAAAATCTTATGCTGGACAAAGATGGACATATAAAAATAACAGACTTTGGACTATGTAAAGAAGGCATCAAGGATGGAGCAACAATGAAGACTTTCTGTGGCACTCCAGAGTATCTTGCACCAGAGGTAGGTTTATGTTGGCTGTTGTACTAAATTATCTTCTTAAATGCCATACATGATAGCAGTAGTGGTACAGAATAATTCCTGTACCATAATGCGTTCATACAGTAGCTGCTGTTATATAACAACACACACTGAGAATCTTTCATTCATCATCTTCTGGGACATATCCTTAGCATAATGATATATGATAATTTTCAGGCAGCATAGTACCTTCCTTCCACTTCAGGGAGTGTTTCCATTCTACTGGAACAGTGCTTGCTTCTTGTGTCAGAAATCTAACAAAAAAAACCCCAAACCCAAATCCTTTTAAACCACTTCTAATTCTACATCTTTGCTTAAGAAGTGAAAGTATTGTCTAGCTCTTTTACTCTTTGAGGACAGCATAAGGCAACATGTTTTAAGAACAGGACAGACCAAGTTTTTTCACAGCATTTAGTATAGTACGCAGTAGAAGCACAGGCTGTTTTGTGACTGTAAGAGCATGAGGTATTTCTCAGGCTTAACTTAAACTTTTTAGTTTCGGAGGAAATGCATCCAAGCAGAGGATCTCAATTCCCAAACCTCATGTTTTGGGGATTTTTGATACAATTTTTTTTTCTAAGTGTAAAACACAAACACGTGTTTCCACCTTTCATTCTAGAAATGCTCTTCCTGAGAGCTGTGCAACACAGGTGGTGTTATAGCTGTGAGTTAGTTACGAGAAGATCAAAAGGGGAGTTGTGTGATAGAGGATATATGTATATGTGGTATTTTTCAGGCAGACTCTGGTTTTCTCTGCCCACGCTCTGAGCTGTCTGGAAGCAGACTCACTGCAATAGCAGGGCATGGAACCTGAGTTAACCTCTGTGCCTCACAAGAAGGGCTGGTTGCCTCAAAGGGGTGCTTTGCTACCCATGGCGTTAAGACTTCCATCCAGCTTGGAGCACAGGCAGAAGCGAGTCTTGGGGTGCTGGCAGATTATGTACTGTTGGCACAGCCAGGATGTATCCTTTCTCTGAGGTGGGAGGCTTGGGCATTGCAAACCTTTCCTTAGTGAACCATGCAGAAGTATGAAAAAGCTGAAGTGGATGAGGAGGAGGAGCATTTCTACTGAAAGCTGATGTCTTTGCTGGTCAGCCTTTGCTGATCTCCACTTGAAAGCAATGGCAACGTGCGCTTGGTTTTTGTTTGGGTTTGTTTGTTCTTTTTTTCTTAACTGCCAGCTGCTTTCAAGGGCTTCCAGTCTCTGTAATAATGAAGAACACGGGCACCTGTCAAAGTAGTTTGCATCAGGGAGGTGGAGCCATTCTCATGATAGCTGCCGGCTCTCCGTGGATCACCAGAAGTCTTCAGTGAATCTAAATTGGGGTCCGTGCACCACAATTTGAGAGTTACTGATGCAGGGAGCAATTAGCAGCATGACAGAGTGTTTATTATTCATAAACATGGCTTTTATTTTAGCTTCTTTCTTAAAAGCAGTTGCTGAACTTCAGGTTTTCATCAAGGATTTTATGAGGAGACTAAAAATATTTATTGCTTTAGTTTTGTTTCTTCCTAACTTGGAATGTGGGGGTTCCCTGTGCAGGAATTGTGTTGTCCTCTCTGTTATAGTATTTGATGCTATTTTTCTCTTGGAAAAAAAAGTTGGCTCAGCCAAAACCCTGCAGGATAGATCCTTTTGATTACCCCAGTTCTCTCCCTTACTTGCAAATCCCATCTGTGAGTTGTAGTGTTAAATTCTGGAGGCTTTTGTCATCTGGTTGATAGCATGCAAAAACTCTGTAAATTGTGTGTGAGTGATATTCCGTGCATTTAGGGTCACACATCCTTAAAGCAGGGTCTCAATCTTCTTGTCTGCATATGTAACTCGACTCTGGCATAGCAGCGTGTCTGTACAGTTGTTACATCGTTGGTTTTAGGTTCATACTGGAATCTCGTGCATGGATGACAGTGACTGAACCATGTCAACTTTGATGTGTCAGATGCATCAATGGCTGTGATGTTTACAGCTGTTCTTCCTTCTCTTTCAAATTCCATCTCACAGCAGTGTAGAGCTGCTCATTAGGAAATGGTGATCCTATAATGTAAGTGAAATGACCTTGTTACTTTACTGCCCTCCAGCTATTCTGTGTGTGGTAGTAAATCATGGATGAGTGCAATACCTGTTTCGTTACGGTGTCTTTTTCATACTAAAACCATTGCTGTGTTTTGTGCAACATGTGTAAAACTCACTAACATGAGTGTATGCTGGTTGTGATAAAGAGATTCGAAGTACGCATCTTACATCCTGTTCAGAATTAACAGAGGCGAAGGCAAAAGTCCTAGTTAGCAATCTAGATTATAATTCAAAGTATTAATGTGCTTTCTGGAGTAAGATTCAAAGTATTTGCTGCATTTCAAAAGCAACTGTAGCATTTATTACACCCACAGCAAAGGCCTTTGTGTTTTATTTCTCTTTCAGTCTCTCCTATTGCATCTCTTGCAGCAGTTTAAAAAATAAAACCAGAAATTGGAGGCCTGTGACTGTTTTATTTTCAGAATCCCAAGTGTAGGGGAGTGTGGACAGGAAGCGCTCACTGAACGGGGTGACTCAGAGAGCCGTAACTGCATTGTCACACAATATCTCCTGTGAGCTGCAGGGCTGCGATGCCTCGGGAAGGACAGGGCTGGCTCCTGGAATCCTGTCCGGCCGGCAGCTGTGTCGGCCGTATACATATACGGGGCAGCTGCACAGCCAGCTGTCGTTTAGGGTGAATCATACGGCAGGGGATGCTGTAAATAGACCAATGTGGGGTAATCTAATACCTGGCAGCCTTTTGATTTTACTGCAAGCCCGTTCCCTCTTTCAGATAATTAAGGGGAATAATTAGGGAATAGAGAGAGGCAGAGTGCAAACAGTTGTTACATGGAGTGTCTCGATGCCTCTTTTTTTGTGTGCAAAACACCTTTAGCAAGGTTTTGAAGAGGTTCTAATCCTGTTTTTATTAAACTTGCCTCAACTTAATTTGGCTCTTTCACCCTTTTAATTGTGAGTGTAAAGTATTCTGAATTGTAGCGGTGTAAAGCTTGTGCAGACCATGCAACAAGAAGACCAGATGGTGGTACAGTCGTTATTTGTGCTCTTTACAAGAGTAAGCAGTTCACTGCAAACCCATGAAAAGAGTAAAGATGACAACTAAAACCTGAGGACAGGGTCTGGAATATGAGACTCTTGGTGTCAGCTACAGACAACTGCACAGGAGACACAGAGTCTAGAGAAGTCCTCTAACATCCACTCCATAAGCCACAAAACATTCCCTTCAGCAACCTGCAGTGCGGAAGATCAGAAATGCACTATGGCAGGGCTTCTCCCAAGCAAGCAGGAGGAGAGATGGAGGGCACTGCTGGGGTCTCGAGTCCCTGCTCCAGCCGTGGCTTTGTTAGGTTAAAGTATCAAGGGAAAAATGAACTGGGTTGGACTGCTGCTGTGAACGTTGGAGAAGTCCACCCCAGTGACAGGTCTTGGGTTTGCAGTCCTCTTAAGCGGAGGCAGGAGTGTTAGAGCTAGCAAGTAAGTACCTTTGGAGGAGGGGTAAAGGGAAGCAGGAGAAACATTTCCAGGCAATTTGACTGCTGTTTTATGGCATTACAGCCAGTCAAATGTAAAGACTCATGTTCTGGCTCTTAGTGTTTAATGTCAACTGGTCATTTAGTATTTGTGGGTGGTCTTTCAGGATATGCAGAACCACCATTTGGGAGTGCAGGTTGATATGAAGTTGGTGAGGATGTTTGGCTTGTTGCTTGTGAAGTAACAGGTTGACGGACTTCTCTCTTCTCCCTGCACTGGCTTCATGGTAGGTTCGGGTTTTTCTAGAATACTGGGTCCCATTTGGATCAGTTTGTGATGAATAAGTGAGAATTTAACAGCTGGCTCTGTAAGGTGAGAACAATTCTCAGCCTTTGGGGCTTTCGAAAGTTATACTTATCATGACCATAATGTGAGGGAGGGTGAGAGGAAGAAGAGAAGGAAGCTGCCATAATGTACCCGCTGCTGCCATTTTCCCCTTCTGCTCACCTAGTGCAGTGAACATGGATGCCAGTTCTTTTCAAATGGATCTTCTGCAAATACTCCACTGGTAGATTTGGCTGTGACATGAAAAGATGAAATTGGTGGAGTAAATTTTCCCTCTCAAGTTCTGTGTTCATGCTGGATTTAAGAATGTCTTCTAAAGCCTTTTCCTTACATTTGTGCAGGTTCTGGAAGATAATGACTACGGTCGTGCAGTGGACTGGTGGGGTTTAGGAGTTGTGATGTATGAAATGATGTGTGGCCGGCTCCCTTTCTACAATCAGGACCACGAAAAGCTCTTTGAACTCATCCTTATGGAGGAGATTAGATTTCCACGCACTTTGTCACCTGAAGCAAAATCTCTCTTGTCAGGTTTGCTGAAGAAAGATCCCAAGCAAAGGTGAGACTGTTGCAACTTTTAAACATTCATGGCCTCAGAAATACAAATAAAAGGGCAAAAAATGTCTTTTAAAGGCTTCACAAAGAAGTTAATGATTGTGCTTTGCAGAGGCGTGTCTGTGAAAGGGAACTGTTCAAGACAGGTGACTTAAAAATGACTGGTTTTGGGCCACCATATGAAGTGTCCATATCATCATCATTGAAAAACAGCTGCAGTACTGCACAAAGGGCTGTTGCACGCACACAGGTGCCACCTTTGGTTTCTTTAAAGTTGAAGAAGGTATTTCTAAGGAAATTGTAGTTTTGTTTCTGATCCATTCAAAGTGATCATCTACCAAGATGCAGCAAGTGGGCCTGTTTCTGGTTTAACTTGGGACATGAGCTGACAACATAAATAGTGACATGGAGCAGCTTTGATGATCAGAAGGGTGAACTTCAAAATGTGGTGGCTGCCATTAACTCAAACTATAGCCTGGGACTAAGCAAATTAACCCTGCCTCTGGTTATAATGAATCCAATGGCTCTTGTGGATCTGAAGCTGCTCTCCACTGAATGCTTTCACCTTCTGTCCTATTCGAGGCTGCTGTCCATTTTCTGAGGTTTTGTTTAAATCTGTGCTACTAGTGATCTAGCATACTGTTTTGGACAGTAGGTGGTGGTATCTGAACCATGTTTGTGGTGGCATTTGTACCATGCTTGAATCTACTTATCCTTTTTCCCCTGTTCTTTTTTTGATTGCTGTGGGGCGGGTTTCCTGCTATGCTGTATTATTTACAAAGTAACCTTCAATTTAAAAACATGAAGAAACCCCAACAAAACAACAACCAAAACCTCCAAGCCCTTAATGGCTAAATAAAACAAGATCCAAAAAGGATGTTGACCTTCACACAAAGATAAACATCAGTTTTAAAACCTGCCATCCTGTCAGTCCAGGCTTTTAAAACAAATAAGGTTGTGACACTGCCTGTGATCTCTTGTCCTGAAACTTCCACTGTAGATGGGCCCCATATAGGAAATCTTTCATGTGAGGTGCAAGCAGAGTATTCCAGTTTGCTTTCTGATGTTTGTTTAGTCTGTATGTATGTGTGCGTGCCCATAGCAGGAAAATATTTTTTTGCCAGTATACATACACTTGTAGCAGGGATTTGTCATCACTGTAGGCTATTTCCATCAGTGTTTTTGATGGAAAACCCCGTGGAGATGTCTTGTAATGCAAATCCACAGTTTGTACTACCGGAGGGCTCAACTTGCCGATGACATGGGGAACAAGGAGCAGCTGTAGTCAGGAACATGGCCAGCCTTGTACTAGGTGGCAACAGCTGCACACCCCTCCTGAACCCAGTGCCTGCAAGGGGACCTCCAGGAGAAGGTGGTATAATTGATTAGCAGTTCCCCAGGCACTAGGCTTTGCGAGCAAACATGGCTCCAGTCCCTGCCAAGAGGATTCCAGTCCAGGAAAGCACTGGGTTAAGTACAATTGTGACCCTTCTGTAGCTTATTCAGGTGGGACCTTTCAGTCACTAGAAACACAAGCAGCACCTGCTGTAAGTTGTTCTTAAAGGAGCATCTCTGATGACCAAATATGCAGTTTGTTCACAAAGAATGCCTGCTTGTTTCTAGTTACAAGGTTTTCCCAATGCCAATAATTACTCCACAATGTGCTTACTTTATATAGCCACTTCTTCACGTGTATCTTCTGTAGGCTTGGAAACTGCGATGCTCTGATCTTTTGAACAGATGATTTTTCATGCTGCTGATAGAAATAACTATAGACTATAGACTAGCCTGCACACATGCCTGGAGCTTGCTATTTACACTGATGCTTTCCAAGCCTTTTGAATCATGGACCATTCTTAAATACTGTTTTTTCACCAAGCACTCTTCACCCAGCTTTTTAACAGAAGTTACAGTTGTGCAAGTCCCCTACACTTCATGGTGTTTCAGGCAGTACAGAGAACTCAGCTGGGAGCCCGAGGGATAAAAGGACTTTCTTTCCCTTTTCCCTTTTAGTTTTATATTCTCTCCCCTTGCTATTTCCTTTGTCATTATTATTATTGGTGGTGGCAGTAGTTTTATATTATACCTCAGTTAGTGGACTGTTCTTATCTCAATCCTTGATTCTCCTCCCCATCCCTTCTGGGATGGGGGAAGAAGGTGGGTAGTGAGCGAGTGGCTGGGCTGAAACCACAACAGATGGGTGCCTGGCATACTTGGTAGTTGACTCATAGGGAGTTCATGGAGCCATATTGAAAAAATCCAGCCAGATAGCAACAAAAATCCATTGAGTGAAACGTTAAATAACATGCAATGATCTGGTTGACATTAGCCTGCTGATGATGCTTTGGGGAGCCACTGTGTAATTCAACAGAAATCCTCTCTTCCACAAAGCCCAGTGGTGGACGGAAGTTGGTGTCATTGTAACGTTGTCTGTGGCAGAATTGACAGCATTTAGTAACTGCTGTCTTCAGAGTGGGACAGAGGAAACAGTGAAAACCAAGAGAAGAAATGAAAATGGGAGACATCCTTTCTTGTAAAATCCTCCAGAAAAGCCCCGCCACCAACTAAAGGGTGATACACAATGCAGCTCAGTGATGAGGATAGGAAACTGTGACCTGCATCAGTGAATTAATTGCCTGTTGTAACTGAGCTGGTTATATAGAAGCAGTCTTAGCATCTGCCTGTAGTAATGCCAGTTCAGTCTCAGACTCACAGGCATATGGGGAGAACGTGAAGAACAGTGAATTGCATTCTGCTTTTAATCATGATGTTTCCTAACTTTGGTCATATAAAATCCATTTTGTAAGAGAAAAGGAATTTTGAAGTTTCTTTTGGGATTGATAGAAGTTTATTAATCTTGTAACGTGAGCCCTAATTTCCCTAAGAAGGAAAAAAATCTATTCTGTAAATATTTCCTGTTCATGTGACCTAAAATTCGCCTTTGTTGCTTTGTGCCATGTAATCAAATGGAAGGAGGCAGCCAACATTTTTTCACACAAAAACCAGCACAGCTTTTAACTTTTCTTATTCTTTTGGCTGCAGATGCTCAGGAGTATCAGGGTCAATCAAGCTTTTACCTGTATGAAAACCCAACTCCTTGTCTTTTTAAGTTGTGAAAGGAGGGGATTTGTAGTTACAGTGTACGTCTGCTTGTGGTGCTCTGCTATGGGAAGGGTAGATGGCTTGAGCAAACCTCTCGGGTGAGAACAGTGCACGTGTGGATTTGTAAACAACAGAAATCTGTCACCTGAAGGTGTGACAGTCTCTTCACATTTGGCCCGCAGTCAGTGGCTGTGTTGTGGCTCCTAATATGGTGAAGCACAACCTTGTGAATGGGATTATTTGGCAGGGCAGAGAGAAGCTGGCCACTCTCCTCCACTGGGGCCTGGCCGTCCTTGCTGTAGAAGCTTTCTGGCTGTAAAACTAGGAGCTTGTGGGTTTCTTCTTAAAGAGCTGGGAATGGGCTTGGGTGCTGAGCACTGTTTACTTTTACATGGAGAAGCAGAGAAACAATATTTTTCCTGTGATCCACTAACTGCAATCTTCTGGCCTGTGATAGCAATGCTTCCACTGCCGGATGTGTGTTTATATGCTGTATTTATATTGTCATATAGATATAAAAATACAGTACACAGACTTTGAGATGTATTTGCACATGATCTCTCTGTGGATTTATCGCTGATTGCCCTTAGTCTGTGGAGTCCTGTTTATACTATATTTGGTTCTGTCTGTAGACTTCAACGCACAGAATTTAACCTGATTGTACAAAAATCCTTTCAAGAACTTTTATCCCTGATGCCTTTTCTTTTCAGCATGTCCTCAGGGAGGCAGAGCTGCTGCTCGTTCAGCTCTCAGTGGTGCTTAGCTGCGAGTTTTGCATTGGGTGCTGATTTAACTTGGTTCTCTTTGAGAGGGTCCTTTCACAATTGCAAAGGAAAGAATGTATGTTAGAATAAGTCCATATCCAAACCACGAGGTTTCTGTCATTTCCCTGATCATTTTGGGTGCATTTGTTTAATAGTATAGATCTTTAAAAGGTAAGTAAAACAGCAGGAGTTTTTCTTGGCATTTCCCTGAGTATGTGTTTGCTCTCCATGGAACGAGGGCTCACATTAGCTAACATGCTCTCCAAAACACTCATAGGTGGCTGCAGCCAGCCAGCCTTCCTGGGTGCTTCTGCAAAACACAATTCAGGTTCTTCTTAGCTTGTAGTCACTCCTGAATTTCTGTGCAGAAGGGCAGTGTGTTGGTATCCGTGGATAAAGAGGATCGACTCCTTCCTCTTCTTACTGGCCGTCGTCATCTGCACTGGGGAAGCAACAGGGAGCCTGGTAGAGATTTGGCAAAGCCTCTAGGTCTGTGTGGAGCCACCTGAGAGATGATTACTCACAGAGTTTGTCTTTGTTCCCAGGCTGCCCTGGAGTTTGTTTCTGTTCCAGGCTGCTCTGCAGCTGTATAAATGTGCTGCCTGGCAGATGGGAGAGCTATCATCTGGCTTGGTTTGGCCCGGGGGGCTCTGGGGTCAGCTTAGGCTTGGTCTTAGAGCTTACCTGGGGAAGGAGAGCATCACCCAGTACTTTGCTACTATAACACTTGGGGATGCATTCCATGTACTACTGCACATTTCATGAAAGAATGTGAAGAAGCAGACCCGTAAAGTTGCTGTGCAAGCATGGGTTCTGAACTGCCAGGCACCTCTGCTGCTTGGTCTCTCTGGTATAGCTGTGGCCTCTGTCAGCTTGTGTTCTCTGAAGATGGTGCTTGGGCCCAGCTGAGAGGGTTGAATGCACCAGGATCCATTCCCAGAAAGCAGTTTGGACAAGGTGTCACTGAATTTGACTCCCCTGCACTAAATGATTGTCCAACATTTTCTCAGTAGGGTTGTGCCTTCAAGCTACATCCCAGAGCATGCAGTGCAGTCTCAGCTGTCAAAATACCACTTCAGTGGGCTTTAGCACAGCCATCACATTATCTTTGATATTTTGAATCAAACCCCTCCCCTCTACACCCAAATAATTATGTATTAGGGCAGCAGGATTACCACATGTGGCCTGGAGGAGAGTCAGGGCCAGCTGTTGTGCAGCATGGATGAGGTCTGACCAGGCAGCTTGGCCTCAGGTTCAAAGAACTGTCCTTGGCCCTCTTTCTGTAGCAGTATAGCTCTTGCCTTGGTCACAGAAAGCCATTGTTCCAAGCTCTTAAAATAGGGATAATATCTCCGTTTGCCAGTGGCACCAAGAAGCAGGGAACAGGCAGATACTAGAGGTCAGCCTGGATGAACATGGTGGCACCTCTTGTACTTAAAATCCTGAGTGTCTGCTTACCCTTGTTACCTGAAGTAAGTCTCCTGCTGATTATTTAGTATGTGTGTTGTTTTATCAGTGCATGCCTTTGCTTGCAGATGCGGTTCGGTCTTCTAGAGAACATTTTAACCTCCACGGCAAAATTTAAGTATCTGTTAGCTCAAGACTGCAACTAAACTGATTGCATCTATAAGCTGTGTGGACAGTTTTATTTTGGAATGAAAGTGCTTTATCTTGATAAACCTTAAGTCAATAAACCACCCTTTGTGCTTTCGTGAAGCCAGGGAGGAGGAAAGATTTGCATACAACACGATATTATCACTGCAGTTGTCTACTCTTTAATGGAAATTTAAATCAGGTTGCATAAATCAGCTTGTCTTAAAAATCCTTGCCTCTCTTACACTTCAGAATCAAATTCAGTTTTACTGCTGGCATAGCTCTGCTCTAGGAAACTGTGAGAGGTTGTCACTTGTTAATTTAGAGAGAAGAGTGTGGCTCAGAGCTTTCATTTGCAGGATCTGCTGTGCTCCCTAGGACAACGTCATTCCTGAAGGAATTGTGATTCTGTATTTTTTCCCTTTGTTTAAGGAGACCTTTACTGTGCGTGTTAGCGTGTTTTTAGATCTTGGAGTGCAACTGTGTCGAAGCCTGAAACAGACTCTCCTGCAGCCCTTTGCACACGAATATGAAGCAGAGGCTTCCAAATCTGTTCTATAAACTCAGAATTTCTTTGCCTACTGTTCAGTAAAAATTGTATGAGGAAAAATAACTGTGCTCAAACATCTAATTACTTATTTTGCCCCAAACAGGTTAGGTGGCGGTCCGGATGATGCCAAGGAGATTATGCAGCACAAATTCTTTGCTGGCATTGTTTGGCAAGATGTATACGAGAAAAAGGTACTTCTACAACTGCTCTCCTACAGTGTATGGTAGCTGTGGATGCACTGAATGCTTCACATCTTGTTGTCCTCTCTTAAGATACACACAAGCCCTCCAGTTGTTTTTAGGAAGGCTAAATTGTTTCATGTTTCTTAAAATGCTGTAGTTGGGTTGCTTTTGAACCAATGCTGCTTTTCCACCATGAGAGGTGTATCTCACTGAGATCCTCATTTCGGTGACTGAAGAATTGCTTCCAGTCAAAATTGCTTACAGACTTAGGCTCTATATAAGCTTTTAAAATGGCTTTTCCTGTGAATACTTGTCATTCCTTGCCATCAACTGATGTATCCCTCGTGAGCCCAGGAGTTAATTGTTGGTTCCTAAGAACCTGAAGGAAAACTTCTTAGAAGCAGTAGTGAGAGATGGGCTGTTTGTTCTCCTTTGCATTGTTCCAGTCGTCAGTGATGAAGTTAGACTGAGCAGGCAAGTGCAGAGCAATGGGGGCTCTTACGTAAATCCAGGGGTAATTTTTTTCCCAACACCCCTGCCATGAGCAGGGTCACCTCACGTTAGACCAGGCTGCCCAAAGCCCTGTCCAGCCTGGCCTTCAACGCTTCCAGGAATGGAACAGCCACAGCTTCTCAGGCCAGCCTGTTCCAGTGTCTCAGCACCCTCACAATAAAGAACTTCTTCCCAGTATGTGATCTACATCTGCCCTCTTTCAGTTTAAAGCAGTTCCCCCTTGTCCTATCCCTACATGCCTTCATAAAAAGCCTTCTTCAGCTTTCTTGTTGGCCCCCTTAGATACAGAAAGGCTGTTACAGTGTCTCCCCAGAGCCTTCTCTTCTTCAGGCTGAACAACCCCAGCTCTCTCAGCCTGTCTCCATAGGAGAGGTGCTCCAGCCCTATAATCATCTTCATGGCCTTCTTCTGGACTCACTCCAACTATTGTCCTCTCCAATTTGATTCTCATCAGCCATATTTCCCATAATGTTTATGTGAAATGCAGCGAACTATAATGTGGGTCTGGTGATTAAAGGCTCCCATCTACTGGTGCCACATGATCTCACTCAATCCCAGCCTTTCCTGATTTCATTCCTTCCTCCTGCACCCCCTCATGATACCAGATCTCATTTGATCTCTAAATACAGTTTGGTTCTCCCTCCAGTTGGTTAAAGCAGGTAAAAAACTTAGCAGAAACAGGATTTTAATTCTTTGGATTCCTAATACAGTGATCTATATTAGCAATGTTCGTATTCTTAAGAAAATAGAGTGTAACACCGCTGGTTCTGGTACAGTAGTGGGAGAACTGTCCAGTGCCTGTATGCACAAAGAGTGCTCTGTTTCTTTCTCTGCTTTCACTCCCTCACAGGTTTGTGTGACTAAAAGGAACTGAAAAATCATAAAGTAAGTTTTTGTGCCTTGAAAGCGTAGATGCAGTTTAGACCTCTGTCCTTTCAAAGCACCCCTTGAGAGAGAGCTGCGTGCAGTCATGAGGGCAGGAGGGATTTGCAAGGACTTTACTCAGTGTAACCTAGAAAGTAAATCCAAAGTACTTTTCTAAACAGGAAGGTATCTGCATTTTTACCCAGCTGAATACTTGAGGATTTGCTACTTTTTTGCAGTTTTAGGTAAAAAGTTGATAATGGCTCAAATGTCTTAAGTGAAGTTATTTGCTCTTTGATGGCAGTGCTGGTTACCTGAATGGAGGAGAAACCACACAGGCTGGAAGCAATTTATTTAGTCATAGAACTGAGAAAGCCTTCATACATTTCCTGCAATAGCACTGACTCAGGTTGTTGTGGACACTACCAGGAAACTCCAAATGTCACGTAGTTTTGGAGAAAGCAGTGTGCTGAGACTTACTCTGACCTTGGCATATCCAGGGAGGCCAGCTTCTGGGTTTGCTTCTATCCCACTAGCATGTACATCTGCAATAGGTATGCTGTGCAAATGAAGAGATTCCAAAAAGCCTGTGAGTAATTGCTGCCTATGTTCTGTGTGGTCCAAAGAGGATCTTACAGCATTTACCTGAAATGCAGTCTCACAGATAAAGGCTGAATTTTGTCAGCTACCTAGAGGTGTTTGTGTGTTGAGCTTGCTTACGCACTGTCTCCAGATAATGGCGAATACATTTATGAATGTAGGCTTGGGGTAATGGGGAGAATGCTTACTTTGTCATTAAGCTTTTTGGAAGCACAGGTTTGCTTTGAATTATAAAGGGTTTTGAGTAACTGGGGTTGTCCCAAGAATTTAAAGTATTCATTAGCCTCTCCTGGAAGAGGGTTGTTTGGTGCAAAGAAAGGTGCATTTGAATTTACAGTATATTGCCCACCCACAAGTGAAACTCACACAATGAGATTTTAATCACGTCTCTTTTTCTGGCCTTTCTTGTCTCTTAAACCAACATAAGCCTGTGGGTATCACGCTGGTCTGCAGCAGTGGGAGGCTACAGGTGGCACCTCTCTGCTAGTTGAACTGCAGAGCTATTGCAGTGACAGCTTTTCAGCAAAGCAACATCTTTGCTTGGTAGAGCCAGCGTTAGAGCTTTCTGCAGCTTCCCCTCTGTTTCTAGCTTAATGTTCTGAATTTGACAGCTAGGGGTAAAAAAAGTTGTCTTGTGGGTGCATCATAATCTGTCTCAAATCGCTTTTAACAGATACTGAAATAAAAAGGAGAATGATACAGGCAGCGCTAGCCCATTACACGTGTTCTGACTTAGGATTGCTGCTCCAAGCCATTCTGATGTGCGTAATTCAGGTGTGTGCTGCAGTGCCCAAGTCTAAATCACTCTGTGCTGTGTGCAGCAAGCCAGAGCAAGCGGGAGCATTGTGAGTGCCAGAACCACCATTAGCTTTAAAGGACAGACAGAACTTCACGCACACATGCACGCACAGCTTGTCAAAGGCAAACCGGGGTTGGCTTCAAGGAGTAGGCAGAAAACAGCTGTACGGAGAAAGAGAAGAGAGTTGAAATGTGAAATAAGGAATACTCATCCTTAACAGGGCTTTCACATACAATGTGTTTGTGTGACTTGATTGAGAATAATGGTATTAGCATTATAATGTACAGCATTCCCTCTCCAATAGCTTCAGGAAGAGCGTAAGGCTAAGAGTAACAAGTGATTTTTGGGATATCCTCTTTCCTTTTCCATTTTAAAACCAGGGCATTAAGACAACTTCTGAATGCTTGTTGCTTTTTGAGAGGAACATTTGCCAGGCTCCTTTAAGCCATTCGTGGGCACAGGGGATCATTAGTAACTGAAAAAAAGAAAAGACAACAACTATATACTATAATTGTGTTTTCTTAATAATAAACAGAATGTTAAATACCTTAATTTTTAAAGAGTGATTTTAAACAGCAAATGTTGTTTCATAGTTGGAAATACTATTGTATGTGTAGATTACATTTCTTAAAGCTTTTACATGGAAAATGAGGGTGTTTTGTTGCATTGTTGTGTGAAAGACAGGACAACACTCTGTTGGGTGCTCTCAAAACCAGTCAGCAAGATGATTCTGGTGACAGAGAGCTTGAAGCTAGTGCTTTTCTTATTTACTAACTTGCCAAGCAAATGATTCTTCAGATCTAAGCAGGAGGAAAGGTTAGGATGGGAAAGAAGTGTTTTGTACATTCAAGCTTTGTTGGTGTTTTACAGGTAGTGATTTCTGTCAGGGTCGTTACTGTTTCTGTAGGAGCAGAAGCTCAAGTCTGGGGGTCACTGCTTACTTCCAGCTGGAGCAATTTACCGTTTACCTTGATAAACCTTTCCCTGCAGTTCCAGATTGGAAGCTGTATACTTCCTCAATCACGCTTCTAAATTGTTGCCTGGTGTGGCTCTGTGATATTAAAAGATGGCCATGCTTAACCCCAGCGGTGGGCAAACTTAACCCCAGTGCTGAGCTATTTACATATCTTCTGTGGGAGGGCAAAGAACAGTGTTTACATTCTGTTTCTAGCACACCGTGCAGCAGGGAGGTGAGTGAGGGCTGAATCCCTGCTCCGTTGCCCTCCAAAACTGTACGTGTTCCAACTCTGTGCAGCTGCATGCAGCCAGCTCCGCTTTCCAGGCGCGCTCCTCCTCCAGCCCCAGTCAAGCAGCTCCACTCCATCTGGAGTTCCTCTTGCCAGAGGAGCTTGCCTAGGTACACATGGATGATTTCTAGCCTGTCTGCCCAAGCGAGTGGCAAGAATAAAAACCAAACAGTGCGACTTGTGGTGTAACTGGAGGAGGATGTTCATTGCTAAAGCGTGCTTGGTTTTTTGTAAGCACTCCAGTGGGTATCAGACTGCTTTTGGGGACCAGGAGTGTAAAAGTTTAATGTCACTCTTGCCTTGTCCTCAGTTCCCCTGGGTTCGTCAGTCGTACAGCACAGTTGCAGTCAGAGCTGCATGGGCTCAGTAACGCTGTAGCTGAGATGTTTTTTGTGACTGTTACAACCTTTGTGGTGACATGCAAGTCCAGCTGATCGCTTTGGTATCACTGAACATCTTTATTACTCTTTTCATCCTTCTTGAGCATAATTCTGACTAGATGCAGTTGATGGTAATTTCTGTGTAATTAGGTGAGAAACCAGTCTAAAACATTAAACATTTGTAAGGATGTTATTAGGATGAAGTAACGTTAGGGTTCTAGGCTTTTCTTCATGCAACTAAATACTAGAGTCAAAATGTCTCAAGTAAGCAGGAAGTGCACACCTTTTTTTTACTGTGTATGGTTCCTTCTTTATGAATTGGTGTTTTTTAAACTTATTTCAGGAACGTTGGAAAAGGCGCTGTAGCTTGTAACTCTGGTCAAATTCTACCTGTTTCAAACTAGCCCAAAACCCTGTAAATGGATGGTGTATCTTTAATTCTTTTCACAGCTTGTACCTCCATTTAAGCCACAAGTTACATCTGAAACAGATACGAGATACTTTGATGAAGAATTTACAGCACAGATGATAACAATCACTCCTCCTGACCAAGGTAAAGTCTTCCCAAATGTTTCCCACTGTATTCTCGAGACCACCAGAAATCATATGCTGTAATGTCACCTTCAGTCTGTGTGAAAAAGCATTAGTTTAAACCTACTGGTTTTCCATATGTGTATCTGACCAAGAAGTTGGTAAATTGATGTGGAACTTTCCATGTGTCTTTTCAGTTGGGAAATGAAAAACCTCTTTTAGAAGACACTGACATTATTTGTACTGCTGCCTTTCCCAAATCTGCACATTCCCATTGGAAAACAGTTCTTTTCACGAGTTCTGCATGTGTACATCTGCACACGCTCTGTGTCTATGCAAGCAGTCGATTGGATATGGACCAGTGTCCATACTGAATCAAAGTACCCTTTATTTTCATGGCAACCAAGCACGTTTCATGGTCTGAAATAGACATTACTGGAAATTCAGATCACTGAGTATGGATTTAAGTAATGCAGCTCCTAGCAGTTCTGAATGCACATCCGAATAACTGTTTATGTACAACAGCCAGGATCTTCTCTGATGCCCCTATTCAATGAGATGAGATTTAAGACTTCCAGTGCCATTTTCAGAAATACCTTTACCATGCATTATCTTACTCTTTGTTTCCTTAAAATAGAGAGAAGGTAGCAAATGTTGTCTCCTCTTCATTTTTCAGATGACAGCATGGATTGTGTAGATAACGAGAGAAGACCTCATTTTCCTCAGTTCTCCTATTCAGCCAGTGGAACCGCTTAATGTTTTGCAATGTTTTCCCATTCAGAAACAAAACAGACTGCATTTTGGGGACCGTACTTCAATGGACACTAGAGAACTTTCTATATTATCTGAATTACAAACTGTGTTTGTATTACAATTTAGATGAATTTGTAGGAAGCCTCACAGATTCTGTATTTAAAACAATTCTTTGATGCATTTTTTGAGAAGGAAAACAAATCCATTCTTAAAGTATTACGTCAAGGCTTTTATGCTGAATGACTATAGGTTTTTAAGAATATACACCAAAACTGTTTACTTTAGAAATAATTAAGGTATTCAACATATCAGCAACGCTGACCAGAAAATCCCCTTACTTTATTTATTTCATACAGTTCATTATCTAAATATAGAATCTGCACTCTGAACAATTAGATTTATATAGGAAGATATAAGACTTTAGTAGCTAGTGCAATAATATAAGCAACAAAGTGAACAAACTCTGGAGGGTTAAGGTTCAAACTCATTTTGGACAGCAGTGAAAATGTCATCCAACTCCAGAAAACCAACTTTAGGAACAGCATTAATGGCCTCAGTGAGGTAAATCAAAAAGCAAAAGTTATTTTTGTTATAACATCTGCTACAAGACATTACATATCAAACTGAATCCAGTGGAATTGCCACGTAGTACAGCTGAGTATTCCATTCTAGACAGTGCGTTTATTCCATTTGCATAGTGTTTAGGAATACTTTGTAGGATTGGCTTCTCAGATCCTAGAAAACACTTGATTTACCAATATAATATGAAATGCAACAATGCAAACTCACCCACTTTGACAACTGTATAAAAATGCCACCCAGGTCTCAGTGTGAAATCATCTTAACCAGTGAGTCAGCCAGGCAAAAGGACATTTTGGCACTGAAGTAATGCCTTGTTGCCACATTGTTTTTTTTATGAAAAGATATATGAATATATATAAACACTTAATGATTTTTTTGCATCATGCCAGATCATTTCTTCTTTCTTGAGTGTGCATTAAAGGCATCAGCCGACAGTTCATGGTGCCTTCTCACTCTTGAAGATTCACTTTAACAGTGTTTCCCATGTATAAGAAAAGAAACTAGGTTGAAACTTCATATGTGTTTGAATAATAATGGTGTTCAGAAAGTGACTTTGTTTTTGTTTTGTTTTGTTTTTCATTTTTAATCTTAGTGGAAAATTCCCCCCCCCCCCCCCCCCCC
>NDXB01014101.1:97766-107928 GCA_002631895.1 Agapornis roseicollis
CCCCCCCCTCCCTTTTTGTTGTATCATGTTTCTTTGTAATTTTCATAAAAGCAGTCTTACTCTGCCTCTGCTGTGAATGAATTTATTCCATTGTAGGTTGCGTTCTCTTAACTTGCCTTTTCTTTTTCATTCTCTTGCCTGTATAGAAAACGATGACATATACTGCAGTTAACTAGCATTTAACTTTCTTTACCTGAAAGGGAGTATGTTATGAAACCCCTCGCTTCCCCTTGCCATCCGCACCTGCTGTGTTTGCACAGAGAGCCCATCACCTTGACTCTTTTAATAACGTTCAACTCTAGTATTTTTACTCGTGATATGAAAGTTTCCCTCCAAATACTTAAATAAAAATTGCTTTAACAAGTTAGGTTCTTATTTCTTGTGGTAGGAGCCTTCTGAATCTGCAGACATGCAAGAACTGCTCCAGTTTCTTGAGTTTGATGTGCCTGTCACTGAGAGATTTTTTTGAGGGATTTAGGCTTTTCTGCTCCTCCTCAGTTGTTTCATCTCTGTGCTGATCATTATGCAAAGATAACTTTGGAAAAGGTTTGTTAGAAGACATAACAGCCTGTACCAGAAGTAAGTTGGGTCTTGAGGTGAATGAGGACAGGCCTCATTCTGCTGCCCCCTGATGCCAGCGAGATTATGTTACTGAGGCCCTAATCTTCAAAGGTATTTCTATTCCAGTCATTTGGGCCAGTGTACAATATATAATACTGTGCTTCCTTTCTAGGGACTAGTATGAATTCATTCTAGGAGGTAGTTACATAAGGCTAGAATGTCCTTTTTTGAACAGGAATACAGAGAAGGATAAAAAAGCACCCAAGAACAACTGCAGTGTGCTTCAAACTAAGCACAGATGTTGCAACACTAGTAAGCCATTAAACATCCAAACCATTTTTTTTTGGTTCAGGGAATATGCTGTAATTCCCAGTACAATTTACTGCATATTTATGCAAGGAGGGAAGGTGAAAGAAGGGATCTGGGTATGATGCTGGACAGCCTGTCCCATTCTGCAGGTCTGACCTCCTTCATTTGCTTCCAAGCCTTCATCTGACTTTCCAGCCAGCCCAGGGATGAAGTCCAAAGAGCTCTTCTTCAGATCTACATGCCCTGACAAGTTCTGAGCTAAGACACTTCATGCATCCAAATATAGGCAACATGAGTGAGCAAAGGTTACCATTAATCTGCTCCAGGAAAATCTGGTCTTTCAAATGCAGGAACAGACATAGATCAGATTGTTCTATTCAGACTGATTATGTCTCAGAACAGTGTTTTTCTGCCAGTTGTTGGTAATGGATTTTTGTTTCAATTCCCACATATAAAATGGAACTTCACAAAAAAAAAGATAAATGCAACTGTCAAGAAGTCTGGGAATCTTAGTATTGTTAGCAAGAGAGCTGTACGAGCACAACTGAATGCAGGGTCTTCAGGTCGTCTGGATGTTTTCCCCCATTTTGCCTGTAACTGTTCAAAAGGCTCTGCCTGTTGTCTGTAATTGAATGATTACCGGTGTTACAGCTCCTACCTGCAGGCATAAAACTTGTTCTTTAGATTTAGATTTGGCACAGAAATGTTATCCCAAAAGTCAGTGACCCGAGTGTTGTTCACTTCAGGTTGGTTTTTGTACCATATATGCAGAGGCTGCTTAAATCTTCCAGCTTCTTCAGCTCCTTTATTTGAAAACCCAAAACCTTTCTAACTATCTGTAGACCTAAAACCTCTTCATTCTTTCTTTTAGCACTGAAAAATGTCACTGTGCTCTGGCATTTGAACATTGCAGCGAAGATGGTGCGGCCTAAGTGTAGAACACTGGTAGGATGCGCATGGTGCAGCCCAGGAACTTGGCTGTAAGCTTGGACAGAGAGAAAACCAGGAAAAAACAAAAGCCACCTTTGCAAAAGCAAATAAGTACAATGAATGCTCTGTCTGCCTCTGATTCAGTCAGAAGATGAGGTCGGCTGAGCACTGGTTGAAACAGGCATACTCTCCTGTGTGTGCTGTATGGGGTTAAGAGACATTGGCAGAAGGCAGGTAATTCTGCAAATTCCATTTGACATTGTCTGGTACTAAACCATCTAGTGCAATCCCATTAGGATATGGCAGGCTGTTCTCCCTGCCATGGATTATAGCATTCCTAACTCTGCACAACCTGTGACCTCTCACCCCCCACAGTAAAATAAACTGTTCTTTCTTCATTTTACCCTCTGTGGCATCACCCCTCAGGCAGGTGACCTCCATGTGCTCTCCAGCTGCTATACTGCTCTCATGCAGGCCTTGAAAATCTCAGCTGCTGTTTGTATTTCCCAGTTTTCCTCTGAGAAACAAATGACAGTCGTTTCTGGAGGTCTGAGGGCAACATCTTCCTGTGATTGTTTGATTTAGATGATCTTTGCTTCAAGTGGGGTGAATGAAGTCTGCTACTTTGCTTGCTCATGTGCATTTAAATGCTCAGTATCAGAGAACTGTATTCTTCGTACTCCTGCTTGTTTGTGGGGTGTTTTAAATCTTTGTCAGAGAAAATACCCTTTGCTGTTTAGAGCGCATATGCCAAGTCAGATTTTTCTTTCCAGGAACAGGATCTAGGATAGTGGTCCCAACTGGAGGTCACAACTGGTAGTGGGAATGCAAACTCCAAGGAGATGGAGTTGCGGAAGAGAAGCCCACACATGTAAAGCACCTGTGGGAGTTGTGTGGGTTTCTGCCGGAGAACTTTGGGACATGATAATTCAGAGAAAGGTTGGATTTATTTCGCTGTTCCTAAAAGCTTCAGAGGTGAAAGCGCATTCAAAGAAACGGGTGAATGTGAAAGGATCTCGTTTCTTTGGTGTTGCAAAGAAGTGTGTTTGTCTTCCACGTTAGCTCCATGGTTTTTAATAACAGGGAGGTTAATTGCTACTAGAAGTAAAATGAGAAGAACACACAGTGCCTGTAGCAAACAGGAGCTTGTTATCCCCAATGCAGCTGAGTGTACAGACGTTTGGTAGCTGTCTAATGGAACATATGTTGCATTCTAATCAGGTGATGACTAGTTGCTCTCTGTCTGATATCATTTTAAACAAAACCATTTTGTTACACTAGTCCCTGTGTGCTACTTCCTTCCCTTTTCCCAATGCTTTTAACTTTGTAACTGTTGGTTGCCATCCTGGATTGTGAGCATGGTGGGTTCATTCTTGAGGACCAGATCGAGGACTCTCTATGTGAAAACACTACATCCCTCTGGTTTTTCAGCGACCTTATTGGCTGGTTCTCAGTTTCTGCTTCACTGAAGCACGGCTTCACGCGTTTGCCTGTTACTGCTCACTACCTGTGTCTCTAGAGATGGACTTCCTGAACTTCCTCCCAGGTTTAATGTAACCCCTGTCTATGCTAAGAGTTCATGTTTATGATTTTTCCCACATTGTTTCTTCGAGTCCTCAGTCATATACTATAACTACGTGTATTTTGCATCTTTGTCAGGTGTTTATGTCAAGAAGATGCTGACAGCACAGGCGGCGCTGCTGTGTCTCTGTGTTCTGGGCATCTCTCAAGTTCTATGTGTTGAAAATAATGCATAATCATTCACCCTACAGAAGGTGTTAGAATTGTTTTGAGTACAAGAATGAAAGTTCTTCACAGAAACAGGAGCCACAATTCCTGCCCCAAATGTTGTGATCTTTAGTTATTCAGAAACTCTACCATACCTATTTCCTTGCCCTGTTGTGTTCTTACAGTACTGATGCTGTTAGCCAGAGAACTGTTGTGTAATACTGAGAAAACTTCTGTTGGAACAAAAAATGGTGATTGTGACCTTCAGCAGTGCCTGGGGAATCACTGAAATCAGATTAAAATGATCATAAAATACATGCTGTAAACATTATATTGTTTGGGGGAAAAGCAAGCCCACCAATACTGGTCTTCCTTCCTCTTACTGAAGTAGAGTGATTGGAACATCCTGGACTCCTTTGGGGAAGTCTTGCTGACCATGCTTGGAGCAGGGGTGCTGGGGTAAACAGTCTCCAGAAACCCTGCAAACCTCAACTCATCCCTGAGTCTACTTAATGATTTATTTAGGTCCTGGACTTGAGAGCAGGAGCTTTAGTGAAGGACATTCTTTGTGGCGGTTTTCCCAGTCATCTCTGGTATGTGTTTGTACTTCCAGACTGACACAGCCTGTCTACGACTTTCATACAATCTATGTGACTCAGCACCAGCCTTGCTTTGAGATGCTTCCAGTAGTACAAATCCTGAGGGCTTTTTCTCATTTTCTTTTGTCATTGCCCCTGGTCATCCCAAGTTTACTGCACTTACTGTTGTAAGCAAAGTAGGTATTGGATTTGTACATACTTTATTGCATAGTACTTTTGTAAGTCATTTTGTCCAGGCTATGACAAGTATGTGGTAATCTAGTGTACTGTCACTTACTGGACTGGAGGTTGTCAGTGCATTCCTCTAAAGCAGGAACACCAACACTTGACCTTGAGACATGGGTCCTGGCAGGACCTTAGGTTTCCTCCTGGTGTGATTAGGAGAGAAAACCCTGAGTGACACTTACTGTTTTCA
The DNA here is from genome assembly GCA_002631895.1 of Agapornis roseicollis. NCBI lineage: Eukaryota > Metazoa > Chordata > Aves > Psittaciformes > Psittacidae > Agapornis > Agapornis roseicollis. The sequence goes on from NDXB01014101.1 coordinate 102,309, forward strand.
GGTGAAGGATGATGCCTACTTTGCATTAGAATTTGCCCTCTAAAAGGATCCTTTGGCTGTTCCGGAAAGGCTGCAGTAACAGCATCACTCACTGTCAGGCACTTTCATCTCTGCTTGGTTTTGGTGGTTGCAGCTTTTGCTTTCCACAGCGTCATGCCCAAAATAGATTCCTTTAATGTTCTTTTCACCTGTCTGACACAAGTCACTCAGAAGCTGTTTCTCATGCAGGCTGGAGCTGCCAGCTCCCTTAAGGTGCCTTGCACCTGGAGCTGCACATCTGTACCCTGAGGATTTGCATATGCTTCCAGTTTGCCAACTGTTGAAAACACCAGCTTGACTTGGGTGTCCTGACAGAACTGAATCCAGCACCTCGCCACGTCAGCCATGCCTGAACCAAGAGCCCCAGCGTGGCTGTGGGCAAGGTCTGTGCTGTAGAGGCTCCTTACCATGAGACTGGCTTTTTAATTCAGTGAAGTGCAGCGCTGGCTTTGGAGAACAGCAACACCTTTTCCAGCACACACAGGCCTGGCAGTGATACAGCATTTCAGTGACTTTAGCTAATGAGCTTTTCTAATATATTTGATAAATTCCTCCAATGGTTTTTAAAGGCTTTATGGATGTGCAGAGAGATCGAAACATAAGCCCTTTAATGACCCTTAATAATGAAAAATGGAGTGATACTATTTCTAAGATGGTTGCAGCATATAGTAAGCTTTCCATACAATATGTTTAGCTGCAATTGTTCCTTATTCCAGTATTACTAGGGGAAGGGAAACAAACCAGGACAAGAATACCTGCTGACTGTCCAGTCATGAGTATAAAACGAAACTGCAAAACCAAAGTGAACAAGGTCCCTTGGTGCAAGTTGCAGAGGAAGGGAACTATAAGCAAGCAGAACAAAATGTACTTATTTACACAGGTGAGGTTGTCATAAATTTAATGTGTAACTAAGATAAAGGGATTAAACTTGGTACCCCTTTACTTGATTGTAAAACTTGAAATTGTGTTACCTTTCCATAGTTTTACTTTCTGTGCTCATTTGCTCAGCTGTTAAGGAAGCAGAGATCAAAGGTGGCTGCTTGTTGTTTAAAATGGATTGATTGTTTCTAATTCTACTACTCACTGAGTTGTGATGAGGGTGATGCTTCCCGGGCAGCCCAGTGGTTTTCCAGGTAACACTGAAAAACACCTGTGCTACGTTGGAGCAGGAGCAGGGAGAGGTATCCAGACACAAGATATCACCAAGACTGACTAATGAAGTTAATGTGTGTGATGCAGTATTGCCTGGGGTTCTCCTCTGCAAACGAGTCACTTCAATGTGCTTTTCAAATCACTGCTGGCAACTCCATTTGTGTTATCTCTGGATAACGAAAAAATGCAGGTGCACGTTACAAGACAGGAAAAGTCGACAAGGATACTCTGGAGTATAAAGAAAGCCCTACATGTAAACACACCTATTTTCCCAACGGGTCCGCCTGAATCTTCACAGCACTGCAATGCATGCGTGCACATGTCTGAGGAGCATATGACACGGGTGTGCAGGCTGGTGGAGGCCCTGGGCACCGGAGGGCTGCCGGAGAGGAAGGCTGTAGCAACACAAAGAAGCTTCCAACTCCCCATCTGGAAAAATCCCCCCCAGGAGCACAGGCAATGGCAATGCCATCTGTCTGTCTGCTGCAGTGCAGAGCTCCCCTGGGAGCAGGAAAAAAGCTGGCACATGGAGGTGGGCTTTCACTTCCCTGCTGCGCGGAGGTTAGATGCAGATTGATGGGTGTAAGTTACCTGTAGAGACCAGGCTGCTCTATTCTGTCCCCTCTCCCTTTTTTTAGTCAGTTTTGTCTGAGTTCCAGTTCTCTTTATTTTGCCTTTGACACTCTTCCTTTCCCTGGCTCTTCCCAGCAGCCAAGAAACAATGGATTTCTTCATCTGCTTCTCCCCTGCCTTCTCTCATTCTTTTTTATGGCACCTTAGCCTGTTTCTGGTCTTCTGCAGTCCCTTCTAGAGGGTGTGTTATAAACTGACATAAAGTCCCTTATAAATAATTATTTTCTCTTGGGTAGTGTCCTGATGCTGGATGCTCCTTGGAGACTTCAGAGAACCAATACACATTGAAACTCCCTTTTAAATAGTGCAGGGAAGCTGCAAGACCCTCTTTCCCGGATGTCTCAGATAAATGCAGATGTAATGAGCAATAGGAGGTAGGGAAGTTTAAGCCTCTATCATCCTTCATTCTCCCATCAGCATGCAAAAGTCCTGGTTATAGCTCCCAGTGCGGGTCAGAACTGTGCCTGCTGCTGGCCTGGGTGTGATGGCTGTCTTAGAAGAAATAAAACACTAAAGACAATTGAGTATGTGACTTCAGGGATAGAGGGATTGGATTACCTGTACTCAAAAAGATGTTAGTTCAGATACTAAAGCTCCTTAATGTATTAAAGCTAGGTGAGTTTAATTTTTTCACCTGATCCAAACCTGTAGGATGACTTCACACTGTCTCTATACATTCTCAGGTTTTCTGTATTCTTGCATGAAATGCTGCTCTAACCAAAGGAAAGAGCATGAGATTCGAAGTTATTTCCTATTCCTATTTTTAGTATCAATCTGCTGCAGAAGCACAACTAGAAATCACTGGGGTAAGGAGATAACCGCCTAGCATCTTTCATCACACACTCTTACATGTCTGTGGCAGAATTTGAGGGGAACCAGTTGCTCAAAAAAATCTGGTCATCCCTTGCCAGAGGTCTGGCATTTATTTCCATTCCAGGGCATCCCTGAATTTGCATGGTTTTACCAGCTGATAAATGTAAGAAACCTGGGGAAAGCAAACCAGACCATTTCTCTGTCCTTTCTCTAATTTATCTTTTCATCATGGATTATTAACCTAGCCAGAGTTCTCCATAAAACTACGGTTAAATCCCTGATAAGACTGAAAATTGCCAATGGAAGACATTTACAAAGTCTTTTCAGAACTCTTAGACAACTCTTTAAAATGTGGGGAACTAACACCAACCTTCAGCAGCCCCAGCCTGTACATCCCAAGACCTATTTAATCCACTTTTCTAGTGGTGCAGAACACCTGCAGTCCAACTCAACGAAACTGGCTAAACTCCTGGAACACAAGACTTAATCATAGCCTTTCCCATCCTATTCCTGCCGAACCACTGAGGCTTTCCACCCCTGGCCCCCATCCCTCATTATCCCCTGGGTACCCACTCATCTGATTTGCAAAGAGGAACTGGGGGGGGGGAAATCCTGCCAGGCAGTTCTGTGGAAGCTGCCCAAGAAGTTTCAACACCCTGCTCCTGGATGATACCGTCCTATCCTACAGTTATCCTGCTTGGCTCCAGCTAGTCTGCAGATGCAGCTTTCAAATAACAATGAAGACAATATAACCTCCATATTGCTCCCTTCCCTTTATTTAGACAGCTAAGTGAAACACAAACATGGACTCCAGAAATTCTTTTGTCATGGCCTTGTGTTGAATACTCAGCCAAAGCAATGGTTATCATTAAATAAGTAATGACAACACCACAGCATAACATACATATGCATACGCAGGACAAGATCCTCAGCTGTGTAGCTCAGTTCGCCCAATGACACTAGGCTGATTTACACCAGTCCTTTGGGTTTAGTGTTAGTGCAATCAATCAGCTAACTGCTAAACATCCAACAATGAAGCCACACTATCGTCTATCCAGTGCTATTGCAGCTTCCTAAAATGAAATGTTCGGTAGAGTGTGCAGAAGAACAGTACATGAACATTGGAACAGGCTGCCCAGAGAAGTGGTAGAGTCCCTGGCCCTGGAGGTATTGAAAATACATGTAGATATGGTGCTTAGGGACATGATTTAGTGGTGGACTTGGCAGTGCTGGGTTAACTGTTGGACTCAATGATCTTAAAGATCTTTCCCAACCTAAACGACTCTATGATAGTAAATCTTTCAATAAACATATAGCATTCTCAAGAACATATCCACAGCTAAGCAAACCAGACTTAACCAGCTGAAATGAAATACTGCTGGAGATGGGTTTAAATATAGACTGGGTCAAAAGCACTTGAAGGGCAGTTCTACTGCTGTGGCAAACTGACTCTCAGTAATATGAAATGCCATAGGGAATGTGTCAGGATAGTTTGCTACAACAAACAAACACACACACAGCCCAGCCTACTGAATTTTTTTGGTAATTAATGGTAAAAACTTATGTGGAATCCAGATATTCCAAAAGCTTCCTGCACAGCAATGAAACGTGAGAGCACATGACACTAAAATAAGTATCAAGATAATGATCTTTAATTTATGTCACACCTTCCAAGGAGCTCAGTTCATAGCACTTTTGCTTGTGTGGCATCTGACCAGATTGTCAAAACCCATTCTTAGAGGGTGCTGCAGGGTACTATAGCTCAAGTGATTCATGCATGCAGCTGTTGGAACTGCTTGCTGGGTTGTGAAAAAGCTCAGGGTGCCAAGTGCTGATCTAAGAGAACTCAGATCTCCATCAGCCGTCTATGGCTCCGAGTTGTTACTGAACAACAGATGGTAGCATGAGTTAAGCAAACTAAGAAAATATTCTAAGTTAAAAGCCTTATAAGAACTGAAATTCTCAAGAATAGAAAGAGAACAAGTGCTAAAGTTTGAACTGGTTTTCCTGTCTAAGGGATGTAGGCCACTAGACTTTAACGGGTTGTCTCATTTCTAACAGCGTTTCTGAAGCATTCATAGTTATGAAAGCTTTCATTTAACACAGGCAGAGGAGACTACATGTGAAATTAGTATCACAGTCATCCCAGATAGAGCTCAAAGCCACAATGTTTGTGTATTAAGCTATATTTGCACTGTATAACACAACTGAAGACAATACCTGGCACTAAGGAAAAGATGAAAGAATGCCAAACCAGAGCATTTTGCAGTAAATTACAAGCACCAGCAGTGATGAAGGGACAGCATCATGAGTTTTGACCATCTCTTCAGCAGAGCAAGGCCAGCACTACTACAAAGGCAAAACTTTTGCTTTGGTAAGGTGAACAGAACTGCACAACCTCTTACTCTTTATCCATCACTGGTAGCATCAGTACAAGATGTACAAAGAAAGGTTACAGCAATGATCCTTAAAACTAATACATGGATATAGGAAAGTGCATGGAGTAAACAAAGAGTGGAATAGTTGTACCAGTGAAAAGGGAAAGTCCCTCTAGCTTGGTTTACAATAACTTCTAGGTCTCACTGAGACAGTGCAGTCCAGTATAGGATAGGTAAGGAACAGAAGGTGTTTTCAGGACTTGGAGATGCTTGTGTTCAACAATGCTGATATGACCTCATATTAATGAGGCAGTTTTCAATAGGATAAGAAAGCTCTTGCATTCACATGAAAATTTGACCTTCCTAAATACACAGGCATCTCCAGCCGGCTCTGTTAGTAGCAATACATGCACATGCAACTGAGACCAAGTTCTATCCTTTTCAGAGGTAAGGACTGGTGATCATGAGAACATGAACATAAGCCAGCTTCAGTGTGCGCTCACAGCCCAGAAAGCAAACGTATCCTGGGCTGCATCAACAGCAGCGTGACCAGCAGGGCAAAGGAGGTGATCCTGCCCCTCTACTCTGCTCTCCTAAGACCTCAC
>NDXB01014102.1:0-11148 GCA_002631895.1 Agapornis roseicollis
GGAGAGCCGGATGAGCTTGCTGCCCTAAACCCTTCCAGAAAGGTGTTTTCTAGAGAAGTAAATGAACTTGCTGTTCTGAAGCCCTTCAGAAGTGGTGTTCCCTAAGGAAGCAGGCCAGCTTTCTGCCCTCAGCCCCTAAACCCAGTGTTTTCTGGAAAAGCAGGTGAGCTTTTCCCCCAAGCCCCTTTAAAAGGGGTGTTTTATGGAGCAGCAGAGGAGCTGCAGCCCAGACCTCAGTGCAAACAGAGCTACAGACACCTGAGAGCCTCCTTCAGAGCCCAGAGCAAGTGTCCTGCGTTTGGTTCCAACGTGGCTGAACCCCAGGCACTGAACAAGGGGTTATTCCATTGCATCATTCCCTGCTCCTGCTGCCGATCCCAGCTGCTGGGATATGAGGGTGACTGTCACTTATCCACTGCCATAGCATTAAAGCAGGAGCAGGACCTGAATGGTAGCAGCAGGTTCAGGTGTCCAGAGATGCTGTAGAGCTGCATCCTGCAGTGAGTTCAACACTGACTGCAGCGTCAGTGTGGGGATGCTGGTGATGTGACACGGGTAATTCCTGCACTGGGCTGCGTCCTGCGCCATTCCTGATGCTTGTAATGATCTGGATTCCTCAGTGGAAAGCTATGGGGTGAATGGTGGTGTGTGTAATTGAATCCTGCAGCAGAACTCCAGCGTCAGGGAATCACAGACTCAGAATGGTTTGGACTGGAAGGGACCTTACAGCTCCTCCAGTTCAGCCTGGACAAGAGAAGGCTCCTTAAGAGGAGCCCTGAGAGCAGCTCCAGTGCCTAAAGGGGCTGCAGGAAAGCTGGAGAGGGGCTTGGGCCAAGGGCAACGGCTCAGGGTTGGCGTCCCCCATCTCTTGCTGGGCTCCCTCTGGTGCGGTCCCTGGGCTGGGGGAGCCGGGGCTGCCTCCTCTCCCTTCAGTCCCTTCCCCACCTGCAGGAGCCCCTTTCCAGGCAGCACCTGGCGCACAGATGGAGCCCGGTGTGGATTTCTGCCTGCGGCCCTGCCCCGGGCGCAGCAGCAGGTGACGGCTGTGACCTGTGGCCGTGGAGCCGGGGCCCAGCCGGCTCCCCTCGGTGTTGGGAGTGCAAACAGCCCCCGTCTGCAGCGCTCCGACGGGAGCTGATCCCTGCAGATAGCAATCTGCCGGCCCCGGCGCATCCGGCCCCATCCCGCGCACAGCGATGGGAATGCTGCGGGGCTGCACGTGGAGATGCCACTCTCCTGCTGTGCTCTCGGGCAGCAGAGCTCCAAGCATCTGCTTGCAGGTGGGAGAAGGAGACAGCAGCAGGATGTATCCTGGTGGAGCCATGTGCAGCCTGCCTGGAGCTGGTGATGTGCAGATGTGTGTAAGGATCCTGCATGGAAGCCTGATGTGCTGCCATGGAGGATCAGACTCCTCCGGAGCCAGGACCCAGGAGCTCCTGTTTCCCTGCCAAACAGTTCATTATCCTTACAGGTTTTATTGTAACCCTGGTAAATAGACCGTAAACCTTGTGCTGGTGCTGCAGATCATAAAGGGAGGTCGGAGAACGGTTTGGGATGAAGGGAGCTTAAAGTCCATCCAGCTCCAGTCACCTCAGGGAATTGCAGGAAGGGGTCAGAGAATGGATGCAAAGGTTGGGAGTATAGAGCCAGGCTGAGGACACTGGGGCTGTTGAGCCTGGAGAAGAGAAGCTGTGTGGAGACCTCAGAGCAGCTTCCAGTGTCTGAAGGGGAACTATAGGGATGCTGGGGAGGGACTCTTCATCAGCGACTGCAGTGACAGGACAAGGGGTGATGGGTTCAGACTGGAACAGGGGAGGTTCAGGTTGGAGATAAGGCAGAAGCTGTTCCCTGGGAGGGTGCTGAGGCGCTGGCCCAGGGTGATGGCCCAGAGAAGCTGTGGCTGCCCCATCCCTGGCAGTGCTCAAGGCCAGGTTGGACCCAGNCCGGCCCCATCCCGCGCACAGCGATGGGAGTGCTGCGGGGCTGCACGTGGAGATGCCACTCTCCTGCTGTGCTCTCGGGCAGCAGAGCTCCGAGCATCTGCTTGCAGGTGGGAGAAGGAGACAGCAGCAGGATGTATCCTGGTGGAGCCATGTGCANGGCGAGTTTCTGGGGTAGAAACCTTAAAAGAGGTGTTTGGAGGAGAAGCAGATGAGCTTGCTGCCCTAAACCCTATAGTGTGTTGGGAGAGCTGGATGAGCTTGCTGCCCTAAACCCTATAGTGTGTTTGGAGAGCTGGATGAGCTTGCTGCCCTAAACCCTATAGTGTGTNTGGGAGAAGGAGACAGCAGCAGGATGTATCCTGGTGGAGCCATGTGCAGCCTGCCTGGAGCTGGTGATGTGCAGATGTGTGTAAGGATCCTGCATGGAAGCCTGATGTGCTGCCATGGAGGATCAGACTCCTCCGGAGCCAGGACCCAGGAGCTCCTGTTTCCCTGCCAAACAGTTCATTATCCTTACAGGTTTTATTGTAACCCTGGTAAATAGACCGTAAACCTTGTGCTGGTGCTGCAGATCATAAAGGGAGGTCGGAGAACGGTTTGGGATGAAGGGAGCTTAAAGTCCATCCAGCTCCAGTCACCTCAGGGAATTGCAGGAAGGGGTCAGAGAATGGATGCAAAGGTTGGGAGTATAGAGCCAGGCTGAGGACACTGGGGCTGTTGAGCCTGGAGAAGAGAAGCTGCGTGGAGACCTCAGAGCAGCTTCCAGTGTCTGAAGGGGAACTATAGGGATGCCGGGGAGGGACTCCTCATCAGCGACTGCAGTGACAGGACAAGGGGTGATGGATTGAGACGGGACCATGGGGGGTTCAGGTTGGAGATAAGGCAGAAGCTGTTCCCTGGGAGGGTGCTGAGGCGCTGGCCCAGGGTGATGGCCCAGAGAAGCTGTGGCTGCCCCATCCCTGGCAGTGCTCAAGGCCAGGTTGGACCCAGGGGCTTGGAGCAAGCTGCTCTATGGAAGGGGTCCCTGCCATGGCAGGGGTTGGGGCTGGAGGAGCTTTGAGGTCCCTTCATCCCAAAGCATTCCGTGATGATGAGGAGGGGTTGAATCCAGCAGCTGCCCTGGAGCAGGTTCCTGAATAGGAGCTGGTTCCAGCCCCGATCCCGAGCCGGTTTCCCTGTGTGCTCTCCTGACCGTGTCCCTCTTCCACCCAGGCTGCTGGTGGACGGCGCAGACGTGAACGCGAGGCACAGGCTGGGCTGGACGGCGCTCATGGTGGCAGCCATCAGCAGGAACTCCAGGTAGGCCCCACCTTACCTTACATTGGATCTAAGGAAGAAATCCTTCCCTGTGAGGGTGCTGAGGCACTGGAATGGGTTGCCCAGGGAAGCTGTGAGTGCTCCATCCCTGGCAGTGCTCAAGGCCAGGTTGGACAGAGCCTTGGGTGCCCTGGTTTAGTGTGAGGTGTCCCTGCCCATGGCAGGGGGGTTGGAACTGGATGACCTTAAGGTCCTTTCCAACCCGAACTGTTGTATGGTTCTATTCTGTGATTCAGCCTCAGCATTCCCATCACCCAGTGTGTGAATCCCTTCAGGTTGCTCCAGCTTTCCATGGGTGAGCTCCACAGGGAGCATCCATAAAGCTCGGGCCGCTCTGGGATGTGTTGTTGGGCTGAACCTGAGGCAGGTCCTCACCCTGGGGCACTGGGAGATGGAGGTAGGCGAGCACTGAGCAGGCGGTGCCGTTCCACAGCAGCATCCCCCAGCCTTGGCGTGTCCCTGTGGAAGCTCCCACAGGAGCTGCCTCCGCGTCCCTCCGTGCTCCTGGGGCTCTTCCTGCAGCGGGAGGGCTGTCCCCTGCCTGCCGCGTTCCCATGCTGGTGCCTCTGCAGGGCACTGGGCAATGTATTCAGCCTGCAACCAAATTCAATTAAAGGCGGTTTGCGCTGAAAAGGGGCAGCAAACAAAACCAGCAGCGAAAGCCAAATCCAATTGTGGCATTGTGGCAGAGGCGGGGGCTGAGCTTTGATGTGCCACCCTCTCGGGGCTGCTTTACTTAGTCACAAGTTCATAAGCAAGAAAAAGCCCAAATGACTTGGGAAAACACGGGATTAAAGCGGCGCACAAAGGCGGAATATCCGCTCTCGGGCGACGCCGCTCCAATCCATGCGCCCAGTTCGTGTGTGGTGCGGGCTTTGATGGCTCCCGTGACAAGCCCCAAGGCCTGACCCCCTCGGGGAGCTCCTTAAGGCGGGCACGGAGGAGGGGGCTCGGGGCTCCTGCTTTAACTTTGATGTCCCAGCAGCAACAGGCCCCGTTGTTTGCTCTCCCGCCCGCCGCGGCCGGGCTCCGGAGCCTCCCACCTCGGGCCCTGCACAATGCTCAGCACTGGGGTGTGACGGCGGCGACCATTCCGAGCGAGCGGCGGAGCAGAACGGGCCTGCCCGGCCCGGGGAGGCAGGGAGAGGCTGCGCAGGGGGTGAGGAGGAGCCCAAGGCAGGCTCGGAGCAGGTACGGGCGCTGCTGGGAGCATCGGGGCTCCAAGAGGAACAGCCAGGCTGGTCCCTTCCTGTGGATGGGCACAGAGGGAGCGATGCTGGGGCTTTGCTAGGGAAAAAAGCCCAGGTTTCGGCTGTGTTGGGTCAATGGTGCTGATTTCTCCCGCATTTTGGAGGAATCCTGACTTGAATTGGGAACTGAAAGGGAAAAATAAAAAGCCATAGAACCATGGGATGGGTTGGGATGAGGGAGCTGAAAACCCCTCCAGCTCCAACCCCTGCTCCCACGGGCAGGGACCCCTTCCACTGGAGCAGCTTGCTCCAAGCCCCTGTGTCCAACCTGGCCTTGAGCACTGCCAGGGATGGGGCAGCCACAGCTTCTCTGGGCCATCACCCTGGGCCAGCGCCTCAGCACCCTCACAGGGAACAGCTTCTGCCTCAGAGCTCAGCTCAGGCTCCCCTGGTGCAGGTTCAAGCCATTGCCCTTGGCCTGGCCCTACAGGCCCTTGTCCCAAGCCCCTCTCTCTCCAGGTTCCCTGCAGCCCCTTTAGGCCCTGGAGCTGCTCTCAGGTCTCCCCTTCAGGAGCCTTCTCTCCCCCAGGCTGCCCCAGCCCAGCTCTCTCAGCCTGTCCAGGTCCCTGTGCATCACAAACTGGGTACCTGAAGCTTGGTAGGATGCCATGGATATCCTGCTGTATCCAGTGATGCAGCGGGAGAGTGAACACTTGATGGAGGCAAACCTCTGTAACAGCTCTGCTGATAGGTGGGTTTGTCCCTCCAGACCATTCCTAGCATTGGGATGTCTCCAGTAGGGCCTCACTGCTGGCTGGGGAACGCAGTGAGCTGGAACACACATTATGGAGCATCTGAAGTTCCCTACAAAGAGTTTACTCCTGGGTATAGCCCCAGGAGACCTTGACCTGAGCCCACAGAGCTGAGGTGTGGATGGTTAACAGCTTTCCCTTACAAAGCCCTGCTGCCTTGCTGGATCTCTTGCAACCTTTGTGCATGCACTGGGTCGGAGCTGCTCTGAATGGGACTTCCTCTGCTTTGCAGCCAACACAGGGGTGTTTTCCCTTGGGAATGTGGTCCTTCTGCACCCGCTGATGCTCTCACAGGGGTTTATCCTCCCCAGCAGCTCCCTCAGTGCACTGTAAGGTGTTAACTTCAGGTTTCAGCCCGGAGCCTCCAGGGAAGGTGAGTTGGGAATTCTCAGCTCCACACCAGAGAGGTGCCAAGCGGCTCCGAGACGGCCGCAGGGAGGGAGGACCTGCACCTAGGATAGCCACTGGCAGCCTCATGGCATTGGGCCCACTTGCTCTGTCCTCACATCTGGCATTCAGGTTGTGGTACCCACCTGAGATCCCAGTGGCCATCAGGGTCAGGGATATCAGAGGCAGCGATGAGGGTTCTAAACCTAAAAGTACTGAGGGAAAGGAAGAGTCCCCCCCCCAAAGTGCTGCCTCTCCCAGGCTGTTTGCAGGGAAAACCATGTTCCCAGTGTCTGCAGTGCCCCTGGAGGTGTCTGATGTTTCTCCATGTGCCCAGCTCTCACTCTCCCAATTAGGCAGCTCCAGTCCATATGTTTAATTCAATTGTGGAGGCCCTGCATTAATGACTGCTGTCACTTGCCATCAGCTGCAGGATGAAGTCCCCTGTGCCCCGGGGCGCTTGGGATCTGTCACTGCTTTTTACACTGAAACAAAGATCATTCCCTTCCTCTTGCACCCAAACACGGTGAGGCATTAACCACACGACCCCCGAGTGGGTTGGGATGAAGGCACCTTAGAGCCCCTCCAGCTCCAACCCCTGCCACGGGCAGGGACCCCTTCCTTCCACTGGAGCAGCTTGCTCCAAGCCCCTGTGTCCAACCTGGCCTTGAGCACTGCCAGGGATGGGGCAGCCACAGCTTCTCTGGGCCATCACCCTGGGCCAGCACCTCAGCACCCTCCCAGGGAAGAGCTTAGGGAGCAGCTCAGTGTGGATCACTGGGACCTGTGCCTGCACCGTGCCCGCCTCAGCGTGGTGCTTTGGAGGTGCTGTGCACATGCTTTGTGTCAGGAGCAGCAGGACCCCGTGCATGCTGATGGTCCAGTGCATGTCCTGGGACTCCCTATGGGTGATGCCATGATTAACTGGTGCAGTCCCAGCCTCTCTGGTAGGAGCACGCATCTGCGCCCTGTGGGCTTCCTCAGCCCTTTCACTTCAGGCTGCTCATCCCAAGCGCAGCTGGACAAACACCTGGATGCCTTTGGAAGCACATAGGGATCATGGTGTTACCTGCCAACGAGCTGAGGTGGGGAATGTTTCCAGCCCTAGAGTCATGGAATCGCTTGGGATGAAGGGACCCAGGCTGGGTCTCTTCATTCCAAGCCAGTGTCCCAGCCCAGCACCTCAGCACCCTCACAGGAAAGAGCTTCTGCCTAAGAGCTGAGCTCAGTCTCCCCCCGGCTCGCTCCAGTGACATTCCCACCCTCCCACTGCTCACTCACTCAGTCTGGACCTGCTGCTGCCTTTCCTAAAGGCCAATTTGCTTCAATGTCCCATTACCTGCAAATTGCCGGGTGGGATCGATAGTGGGGGTGCAGGAGTGCCTGGGGGGACAGCAGGGTCCTGAGCAGGAGGGACACAGAAGGGGGGCTGGAGACAGAGCCTGGCTCAGAGCCCTCAGTCCTCCCTGGGCCGAGGCCTGGCTCAGAGCCTGGAGCGGGGCTCTTGGAGCAGAGCGGGGCTCTGGGCTTTCTAAACCTGAGCCTGCCTTGGTCCTGAGAGCTGGGGAAGCGTTCCTGATCCCTGGGCAGGAAAGGGGCATGGAGCAGTTGTGGCACCATCCAGCATCGCTCTGAATCCTGGGATCCCGGTGGGAGTGACCTCAGGGATCACCTGCTCCAAGCTCTCCAGGCACAGCATGACCCAGGCTGGATGCCCAGCACCCTGTGCAGCCCCATCTTAACAGTGTCCAACACTGGGGAGTCACCACTGCCCTGGGGAGATCGTTCCAGTGGCTGCTTGTTCTCACTGGGAATGATTCTCATCTTGTGTCCATTGGGAATCTGCCAGCAGTAACTTGTGCCCATCACCCCTCGGCTTTCCCATGGACTCCTTGTCCCAAGGGAGTCTCCACCTTCCCTGCAGCCCCCTTTACCTCCTGGCCCATGGNGATGGGGGGGGGAGCGGGAGGGAACCGGGACGCACACAGGGATGTGCGCAGCTGTTGCGCGTTCAGCCGCAGTGCGCACACAAACACGCGTGTCCGTACATGTACGTACATGTACATACATATACATACATGTACATACAGGTACATACAGGTACATACAGGTACATACAGGTACATACAGGCACATACATGTACGTACATGTACATACATATACATACATGTACATACAGGTACATACATGTACATACATGTACATACATGTACATACATATACATACATGTACATACAGGTCCATACAGGTCCATACAGGTACATACATGTACGTACATGTACGTACATGTACATACATGTACATACATGTACATACAGGTACATACAGATACATACATGTACGTACATGTACATACATGTCCATACGTGTCCATACAGGTACAGACATGTCCATACAGGTACATACATGTACGTACATATACATACATGTCCATACAGGTACATACATGTCCATACAGGTACATACAGGTACATACATGTACGTACATGTACATACGTGTACATACGAGGGCGCACGCATGTCCTTCACGGGCTTGCACATGGATGCGCTCATAGACACAGGTATGCACATACGTGACTGCACAGACACATGGGCTCACGCATACAGGTGTGCACACAGGATGCGCATGGATGTGCATTCATACACACATGCATGCGCAGGGTCATGCATGTGCATGCACACTAATGCAGGCATGCACAAAGGGGCATGTACATGTATACACACATGCGTGCACTAATACAGGCATGCACACAGAGAGGCATGTACATGCATTCACACAAGTGATTCACAGATGTATACACATGCCTGTACTCACATGCATGTACACAGTCATGTACATGCATCCACACACGTGCACTGATATGCACATAAATGTGTGCACGTTGAGGCATGTATGTGCATGTGCACACAGGATTCACACGCATATATACACGCATGTGCATTCACAGTCACATGCATGTGCAGACACATGCATTCACATACATGCACTGACATGCACACACACGGGTGCACACGTGTGTATGACCACATATGTGCATGTGTACGTGTGTGTATGAGCACACGTGTGTATGAGCACATGTGTGCATGTGTACGTGTGTGTATGTGCACACGTGTGTATGAGCACATGTGTGTATGTGTACGTGTGTGTATGTGCACACGTGTGTATGAGCACATGTGTGTATGTGTACGTGTGTGTATGTGCACACGTGTGTATGAGCACATGTGTGTATGTGTACGTGTGTGTATGTGCACACGTGTGTATGAGCACATGTGTGTATGTGTACGTGTGTGTATGTGCACACGTGTGTATGAGCACATGTGTGTATGTGTACGTGTGTGTATGTGCACACGTGTGTATGAGCACATGTGTGTATGTGTACGTGTGTGTATGTGCACACGTGTGTATGAGCACATGTGTGTATGTGTACGTGTGTGTATGTGCACACGTGTGTATGAGCACATGTGTGTATGTGTACGTGTGTGTATGTGCACACGTGTGTATGAGCACATGTGTGTATGTGTACGTGTGTGTATGTGCACACGTGTGTATGAGCACATGTGTGTATGTGTACGTGTGTGTATGTGCACACGTGTGTATGAGCACATGTGTGTATGTGTACGTGTGTGTATGTGCACACGTGTGTATGAGCACATGTGTGTATGTGTACGTGTGTGTATGTGCACACGTGTGTATGAGCACATGTGTGTATGTGTACGTGTGTGTATGTGCACACGTGTGTATGAGCACATGTGTGTATGTGTACGTGTGTGTATGTGCACACGTGTGTATGAGCACATGTGTGTATGTGTACGTGTGTGTATGTGCACACGTGTGTATGAGCACATGTGTGTATGTGTACGTGTGTGTATGAGCACACGTGTGTATGAGCACGTGTGTATGTGTATGTGTGTATGTGCACACGTGTGTATGAGCACATGTGTGTATGTGTACGTGTGTGTATGAGCACGTGTGTGTATGTGTACATGTGTGTATGAGCACACGTGTGTATGAGCACATGTGTGTATGTGCACACGTGTGTATGTGTACGTGTGTGTACGAGCACACGTGTGTATGAGCACATGTGTGTATGTGCACATGTGTGTATGTGTACGTGTGTGTATGTGCACACGTGTGTATGAGCACATGTGTGTATGTGTACGTGTGTGTATGTGCACACGTGTGTATGAGCACATGTGTGTATGTGTACGTGTGTGTATGAGCACACGTGTGTATGAGCACATGTGTGTATGTGTACGTGTGTGTATGAGCACACGTGTGTATGAGCACATGTGTGTATGTGTACGTGTGTGTATGTGCACACGTGTGTATGAGCACATGTGTGTATGTGTACGTGTGTGTACGAGCACACGTGTGTATGAGCACGTGTGTACGAGCACACGTGTGTATGAGCACATGTGTGTATGTGCACACGTGTGTATGAGCACATGTGTGTATGTGTACGTGTGTGTTTACGTGCACACGTGTGTGCGCGTTAGTGCCTGCTCCAGCAGGCCCAGGCGGGTCTCGAACCCTTGTCCCCACCCCTGTCTTTTCCCGGCATGCCCCGGTGGCGGGGCGGTGCCCCGGCACCCCCAGGGGCTTGTAGTGCACAGGGACGTCACTAACACAGCGGAGACCGCGGCCGGGGACTACAACTCCCAGCAGCCTTTGCACGCCTCCGCTCTGGCTGCGCCGGTTTGCCGGCTGCCGCCATCTTGCTTCACAGGCCTCCAGCTGCTCGGAGGGAGGTTCGGGAGGCAGCGGTGGCGAGCCCCGCGACGATGCTGGCCTCCCTCGCTGCCCGCCCGCCGCCACCGGGGCTGGCGCGGCTCCTGAGGGCTCGGCCAGCGCTGGCGCCGTCGCGGGCGGGCCCGGGGGCTTCGCCGCAGCCGGGAGCTGAAGGGGCAGGGGGCTCCGGGCCGCGGCTCCTGGAGGGCTTGGCCGCCAGGGGGCGCCGTTGCTCCGCCTCCCCGAGCCTGTGGGTGCCATGGCGGGGACCGGGCCCCGGGGGGAGCCCCCTGTCAGCGGGGCCAGGCCCCATGGGGACCCCCATGGCCCCGCCGCGGCCCCCCAGCGCTGCCCGGACCGGGGGTGCTGAGCGCCGGCGGCACCGCGGACGGGAGCCCTCGGGCCGGCGGATGGGAGCCGCGCTGCCCGGGCTGGCCGCGGGGCTGGCCCTCTGCTACCTGCGGGACCGGCTGTCCAAGGGTGACTATTGCTGGGGGGGGGGCACCGGTTGGGCTTGGGGGGACATGGGGGAGCCTGCCCGGACATGGAGCCTGCCCTGGGGTGAGCTCTTCATGTGGAGCATGGGAGATGGGGTCAGTGGGGAGGCTCTGCAGGAGGGAAGGGAGGGAGCTGGTGCCCAGGTTGTGTCTGGGGGGGGGCTCAGGCCCGAGTCCCAGCGTTGGGTCGGGCTGTGCTGACCCCCCCTGCAGCCCTGCTCCAGCTCTGGGGCAGCAGCACAGGAGGGACCTGGAGCTGTTGGAGCGAGGG